>VYZR01055911.1:22171-41849 GCA_013400675.1 Oxylabes madagascariensis | reverse complement strand
AACATCTGACTCCATATTTACAGTATTTCTACACAGACCAGGGATTGGAGGAGAAGGTTGACACCTCTCCCATCCCATTGGTCAAAACAACTGCCCATCAGTTGATCCTTCCTCCAAGAGAAGGAATGTAAACAAGCCTCATGTAACATAAACATTGCTTCTAATAATAACACCTGTGTATGAGAAAGAAACTAAAACTATGAAAAACATTAGAACTGTGAAACACATCAGAAAGGCTGAAGAAATCAGGGCAACACTCTGCCATTTGTATTATTGTATTATGTACCTGCTCCAGCAGATATCATCAACGCCTAATAAGATGACTGTGCTATGCAGAACAAATCATTTGCATTTGAGAAGGTCTCTATGGCTACGGGCTACTTAACTGTATACTGCATCTGTAGAAGCCAAAGTTAAAGATGCTTTGCAGAATTCGGACAATGAGAAACTGTTCACTATTTCAAATCATATCTGCACCCATTGCTGTGGCTATCCCTCAGGCTACAAGCTGGGTGTTAAATAAGAGGCAAACCTTTCGAAGCAGGGAAGTGTTTCTTTGTCTTCACAAATGACTCAGCCATGATAACATCCATCCTGAGGGGGTCATCTCTGATAATGAGCCATAATGGTTAAACGGCACCATCATAATGGGTAGCACTAAAGACTTAGACCATCAAGAAGTCACAAAAATATCCTATGACTCACAGGATTACATAATTCCATTGTAAAATTCCCCGCCCTGGGGGAGGTAGTGAGCATTCCCACCTGAGCCTGATCATCGATAACTGGGGACTTGGGACACCATCAGCACCACCACTGGATAGATAGAAAGACCAGGACTTCCATAGGACCGCTGCTTTCAACTGCAACCATCACTTCAATAGGACTGCATCCACCACTTGGTAGGACTGTGACCACCACTGTGACCAACAGGGTGCCCAGTTTACTCCAACTTTGTGGGTTTAAGCCAGTTTCTGTGTATCATTGCATTTATAGCAATCTCTCTATTAAATTGTAACTCCAACCTGGAATCTCTCTCAAGGTAATTGTGTGGGGTTAATTTTTCCCTCTGGTTTACTTTCAAACCAGCAGAGTAATTTATGCTGTACTAGTTTTCAGAGTACAGAGAAACTCCTTAACTGGGACTAATATAGAAGGTGTCAGCTCAGTAGGATCTGAGTCTTTAGCTTCCATAGATTCATTCAGAAATACTAACCCTAATGCTTTGATCTGTTCCATACATCAATCAAAAAAGCAGGCACACAGTATTATATCCTGTGAAGAAAATGGAGAGCACGGAAGTGAAGCAACTTCAGAAGGAGACTGTGAGTCAGCATTGAAGTCTGGACCAAAAATCAAGTTTGCCAACTTGGAGCCCTCCTCTCAGAGATGAGAACAAATGGAGAAATTGTCTCCATGAAAGCACTAGCTGCAGCATTATTCCAAAAGAATCTGAGGAAGTATTTCTCATACAAATATAGATGACAAATGCAGTAATAATTTCTGTTTTGTTGGTGTGAATGAAACAAGCCTCTGACATCAGAAATTCAATGAACATGGGTAAATGGCAGGCATTATGTAGAACCACTTGCACATATTCAGAGATATCTGGCAACATTCAGAGGTATCTGCCACAGGCTGGCTGTCTCTTCAGAAATCACAAACAAGTTCTGTTCTCTAATTCATTAGGTTATGAAGCAGGCTGAGGTGGTTTATTACCTATTGTAGAGTAGTATCAGCATTTGTGGTTAAGGTCCAGTTGCTTCATGAGTATTCAATGAGAAACAGAATGGCTGAACAATGTTTGCATATACATAATATATTAAAATGACAAGGCTGTAAAATAATATTAGACCAGATTTGTGAAAAAAAAAAAAAAAAAATAGGCAGAGCACAGAAGTGGCCAAAAAATGAATCATGCCATGCATGTTTGCTCATCACTGGAAAGTTACCACATTAGGATTGAACAAAAAAGCTCAGCAGTTAAAGGCAAAATCACATCTGGGTATAGTTTGGAACTGTTTGCATTGTATTGTTTGAATGTAAGCCCTATCATTTTGTGATCCAACCTGTGCTGCCTTCTTCTTCAGGAAGGTGATTTCCATTGTTGGCCCTGCTGTGAGGCGGTAGTGGGCTTTGTTGCACTCCAGCTGTGACAGCTTCTGAGGTCTGGTAAGAATATATTTCTATACTAAGGTGACAAATAGAGAAAGAAAGGAAAAAAGTGCATTGGACCTTCTGTACAGATCCTGAAAGACGATAAAGAGTGGGAAATAGGACACAATCTGTTATTTTCTCTATCAGCAGGTTATCTCCAAATTTTGTAGACCTTATAAACAGCTTTCAAAAAGTGTCTTTACCTATGACCTTTCAAGGAGTAACTTAATGAAATATTAAACAAACGTCATCACTGTATTTTAGATATTGCCAGTGGTGTTTAGTGGCTATTTCATAGAGGTCTGATACCTTTGACTTTCCCCCATTTTTTCACTGGTGTATTTCCTGCTTTCCTTGAACGTGTGCAATCCCATGGGTCTGCCCCACTCCTAAGCCATAGGCAAAAGGAACCTCCAGCCATCCTACACTCCCACTGTGATAAAAAAAAGCAGGCTTGGCTGATCCAGAGAAGCAGCAGTTGAAATAGTCTTTGATTTCAGCACTAAGAAGAAGTGATTGCCAAGAGGTCCCAAGCCAACCTAAAATAAAAGGGCTAGATGAGTCTATTTGAGTTTTCCATCCATCCCTTTTTTTTTTTTTTTTTTTTTTTTTCTTTCCCCAGAAACTTGCAAAGAACTTCCTGATTGCCTCCATTGTTTCAGGGAAGAATTGTTTTGAATGACCTCTATAAGCTTTAACAGGATGTTGCTTATTTGTGGCCATGGAGTTGCTTTTCCAATGTCTGAGTTTAGAAGCCAACTGGTTAGAAAATCTGCACAGCAAATCCTTTCTAACCCCTCAAAGCCATGTGATCATTATCCTAAAAAGCAGAAAATGGTGTAAAATTATTACAGCTAAGTCTGCCATTGTTACTGTTTAACTAATTTCAATGTACAGTTGTATGACTGGTGTGTTTCAGAAGCTCAGCTGTTATCTGCCTGTCAAAGATCTGTTAAATTCATGAAGTGTGACTCAAGAAATTCCCCAGAAGCCTCCATACATTGCCAGTTCATAAACTTGTACAAGAAGATTCATGTTTGTATGAAAAGTCTTCCAAGTCCTGGCTGTAGGGGTGAAATGCTTTAGCACTATGGTCTCTCACTGCATGTGGCGGCCCACCTGACAGGCAGCCTGGGTTCCTCTCATCTGCAAAGCATCCTTCCACATCTGGACATAACTTTGGCCAAGAGTCTCAGTGGATTGCAGTTCTGACTTCAAGGGAAGATGAATGTGAGAGTGGCAGTGTGCACAACACTGGGCTTCTGTAGTGAGCCATACATCAAGGGTGTGTCATAGAATCATATCACTGAATCAATTAGGTTGGAAAAGAACCTTAAGATCATCAAGTCCAACCAATAACCCAACACTACCAAGTCCATCACTGAACCATGTCCGTAAAGTGCCACAAAGTGCCATACACCTTTTTAATACCTCCAGGGTTCATGAGTCAATCAATTCCCTGGCCAGCTTGATCCAGCCTAGATCTCCCCTGTTGCAATTTGAGGCCATTTCCACTTATCCTATCACTTATGATGGGGGGAAGAGAGTGACCCCTACCTCTGCAACCTCCTGTCAGGTAGTTACAGAAAGTGAGAAAATCTGTTCTGAGACTCTCTTTTTCAGGCTGAACACCCCAGGTTCCTTCAGCTGCTCCTCATCAGACTTGTGCTCCAGATTTCCATCACCTGTCCCGCACACGGCCTGGCTGCAGGTCCCTGTTACAGGGTGGGTCTATCAGCTGCTGTCTTGGGAGCCTTGGTGGGAGCAGAAATCCTGCCACAGGGTTTGCACATCAGCGGCAGAATGGGTTAGGCTCTGTCATAATGAATTTTGGCTACAATAGCAGTTGTTTCAACACAAAGCTCCTAACACGCACTTTCAAGTTCTTCTTACAGGTTTACTATACCAATTATAACAGTGCTGTTCAGAGAGTGAGACGGCGGGATTCTGTTAGCCTCCTGATTTCATGGTATTTGACAAAGTCCTACATTTTAATTTGATTTCTTTCTTGTTCATCCAAGGAAGAAATTATTTGATTTCTTCCTTGTTCAAAAGTCCCAGCTCTTCCGATGTTCTGCATATCTTTGTTATCAATGGTGTGTGGTGTGTTGTGTGAAACGGCTGTGCTGACTCATCACCTCCACCTAGACGGGAACAGGAGATCCCGGGTTGGTGTGCAACCTTGCCAGGAAAGGCAGAATGCGTTAAATAGCCTCTACATCACACAACACGTTTAGATTTGAGTGTTTTCGTGAGCACCCTGCAAAGATGGGGGTTGCGTTTCCGAACGCAGCGCCTCAGAGAGGGAGGTCCGCGCATGGAGGCATCGCGGTTCCTGCAGATGCGGGCGGCGCACAGGCAGCACGGTGCCTTCGAGGAAGGTGATTGGTGGTACCCGAACGGCCAAGGAGGGAACGGGAGCTGCTACCGCGAACCGCCGAGGGCAGGGAAGGCTCGGTCCGCCTGCCCCCACCCACTGCCGCACCGCCCGGGCGCTGCCGCCAGGGGTCCCCGCAGGCCGGGCGGCCGCACCGCCCGCTCGGGGGCGGGCCGGGCCATCAGCTGACCGGCCCCGCCGCGCCGCTCCCGGAGCCGCCACAGATTAGTCGTTTTCCTCGGCAGCGGCGCGGCCTCGAGGATTTACAGTCGGACCCCGTCGCGTCTCGCCTGACGGCATCCCTCTTTCCCCTCCTTCCTTTCTCCCTCCCCGCTCCGGGCCGCCGCGATGCTACCCCACTTAGCCGTCCTGCTGCTGGCTGCCGGCGCCGCCCTGGCTCTTGAGGTAAGTGGAGTAGGAGGCTGTGGGCCGGGGCTTCCTCGCCACCCTCTACCGCTTCTCCGAAGCTTTGTCCGCAGCCGCCCCGCGGCGTGGGCTTGGCCGCGGCGGGGCGGGGGAGGGCTGCTTTCCCGGGGGTGTTCCATCCCTAGCTGCCGCCGCTCTCCCTTCGCCGAACAATAGGAGCGGCGAGCCGGGGGGTGGCGGAGGCGTCAGGGAGGGTGCGGGCTGGGAACTCCCCGGGCTGGCGCCCCCGGCCCCGCTGCGCGTGTCCGGCTCTCTGCGCTGGTTCGGCTGCCGGAGCGCTGCCCCGTTAATTTCGGTCGCCGCCTGGCTGCTGCGGCAGCGGGCAGGGGTCCACGGGCAGTGCTGCGTAGGTACGGCAGGGTCGCCGGCTTTGCCTTGGGGTTGACTCCGCCAGGGGCTCGGGAAGGGAAACCTCCGCCACGAGCAGGCACGCCGCAGGCGAGTGGCATCCCCCGATGGAGCGGGGGCTAGGGGCGAGCAGCCAGGCTGCGAGCGGGGGACGCGAGGGCGTCCCCCAGAGAGGGCAGCGAAGCCGGGCTGGGAGCCTGTGGTATGCCCCGATGGTGCGGGGGGGACGGGGGTGGTGCATGTGTGCGGTGCGGCGGCCAGAGCTCCTCGCCGGCTGGTGCAGTGGCCCCGCGGGAAGGCGGTTCCCAGGGGGCGGCGGTCGGGGCTGGCCCGAGCCCCCCCGCGGGCCGGAGGCGCGGGAAGATGGCGCCTCTGCAGTGCAGCAGAGAGGAGGTGCCGGCAGCCCGCGCCCATCCGCCGCCGCCCCTGCCCGCCCTCTTTCCTTTCTTCCCCGGGGCGGCACCTCCGCCGGGTCCCTCCCATTGTGTGGGGCGGGGGCTGAGGGTCCACCCGTGACCACCCGTCCGGGAGTGTGCGCTCACCCCAGTCCCTGCGGGGTGGGCTGCCAGCAAGCTTGGACCCCAAAGGAGGAGTTGGCACGGTTCTCCCCCCGCACCAGATCTCAAAGGAGAAGGTGTGGGTGGCGTGAGTCACCTCCTGGTCTCCGTCGGTCCCTGTTTGCCATACTTCGGCCTGAAGACTTCGGTTTCTGTCCTTCTCCCGTATCAATTTCCCCTTCTCCTGAAGAGGTCGAGGACTGGGGTTGATGACAGTATTTAGGCAGATAGTAGAGACGGATGCTCGCGGTCCCCCTTCGCCTCCACCACACGGCATGGGGATGCAGGTCTGTGGTCTCAGGTCTCAGGTGGTCTTCCCGGGAAGGACCCCAGTACCCCATGAATAAGAGGAGACAGCCAGCTTCATACCAGCCCTCCGTCCCTGCAGCCAAGGCTGCCCGCCACAGGCTCTTGCTGTGAGGCATGATCTTGCCAACATTGAGCAGGATGCATCAAGCTGACCAGTTCTACAGATGCTCAGACGTTTAAAGCGTCCAGTTATAGGACTCGTTGTGGTTTTCATAGCTTCTTTCAACCGTTTGTTGTCTGAATGTAATAGAAGGAAATTGTAGCTTAAGTAAAATAAAAGAGGTTTTATGATTGAGAACATGCTTCAAGATAGATCACAGAAGGATGGGCTTTTTGGTTGGGTCCTTGTAGCCCTGGCCTTATGGATAGGTGTCTAGGTGTTGCCACTGCAAAGGTGCTGGAAGAAAGGAGGCTTGGAGTTTGCACCAGAACTGTTCAGGAGGACTGAACATCTATACTCAAGAGACCTCTGCAATGATGTCTACCTTAGTGATGGCCAGAATTTTGAGACATCCTCTGCCTGGAAATACTTACTGAAATGGGCACTGATGTTTCTGCAGAAGCTTTCTGTCTTCTATCATTCCATGTGAATGTTTAAGGCTTGGCATTTATCCCTTTTCTTTGTGTTTGATGGTGAAGTAGGTTTTAACATTTGGTGGTCTCATGATAAGGTGTTTGCCAGTCTTGGTTCTGTAAGGCTGATGTTTTGAGCAAGCCACTTGTTCTTATAACACTAAAATATTTCGTAATAGAAATTGTGCGTGTGCATGTTCTGCTCTTTAACTACCTTTTTATGCTAAAGGGTGAAATATTTTGTGTTTGAATTAGATTTTCTGTAGATCTCTTTTCTGAAATGAAATGTTTTTCCTGCCATTTTAACAAAGACTTTCTGGAAAGCAGCAAAGAATCTGTACTTTGCTTTGTGGTGTACTTTTGCTTTGGGAAATGGTGTAAGGAAGAGAAAAAGCAGGAGCAAAAACAAATTCTATTTTACCCATGAAGAATTAATTTCCAAAATTACAGGTAGATTAATAGTGATTTAGCATCTTAAAAGGAAATATTCTGTAGTGATGCCCTGGTGATGCCATAGTTGCTTAGCATATTACTTTCTGACCCTCATGTGAATCATACTCACTGTGGTTGGGAAATCCATTGGCTGAGAGCTATCATGGTTTGTAAAACTGCTATATTCTGCAGTAGCTATTTTTGCATTTAATCTTTTTCAGTAATTGTGTGGTTTTAGTAGATAAATGCAACAGTTAATAACTATCCTTATGAATTTTTGTGAATTATACCAGTTTATAAATAATTTCCTCTCGTTAGCACACTGAGGTTTCTGCCATGCCTATTTTGCACCCTGCTCTAGCTGCCAGTTTCTAAGCAAGGTTCTTTTACCAGCTGACTGAAATGAAATTGTTAAGAAATCGGTATCTCGTAAGCTGGCCCTCAGAAAAAAAAAAAAAAAGATGTTTCTTGACAGTGTTTTTCTTTAAACTGAGTAATGTAGTGCTTTATAGGTTCTTATTTTTGGGTTTTTTGGTGGATTTTGCTTGTTTTTTAGTAGAAGGCCCCAAATATTTGTTTCTTCATCATTTAATTTTCTAGTAGATCTTTCAAGAAATTACATTTAAATGTGGGAGGCAGAGCAAAGCCTTTACTTTGCTTCTATTAGAGATGTTCAGTTCTTCTTTCTGTTGATTCTGTTCCAAATTTCCCTGGCAAAGGTTTGCATTTCTTGCTGGATCCCTTTTGCAGTTATTTAAGATACTGATGTGGGGTGGGTGGCTCAGCGGGTACATAAGGCAGGCTCTCTGGGATCATCAGGATCCTTGGCAGTCAGGTGAACAAAATGAGCCAGTAAATAAAAGAAGATTCTCCCTTGCTTTCTCATTTGTCTTTGGTTTGCTTAATGATTAACAGACAATTTTGAGACTTGCATGATCTTCAGATGCCTTTTCTGTGGAAGAAACATGATCAACTGCTGTGCTTCTTCACGAAACATGTATGAAAACCTGAGGAAGCTGACAATATCTTCCTGTTTTTCTTTTTTTTCCCCCATGAGCTGTTTGTGTGACAGATGTAAACCATCTCCCTTACCCATTTTTAATTGATCAGTGCTGAATTATAGTGCAAACCCACAAGTAGCATAGGTCTCCTTTGACTCTTCATGACTTGCTCTTTGCATGTGTTTAATAAACTGTGAGAGTTAATGAACAGTGTGATTTATGTTTTGTGAAGAAAAGGTATGACAATTTCTTTTAATTAGTTGTTCTTTTCCAAAACAAAGCTTAGCAAAATAGCTGAAGAGCATAGTAACTTCATCTAATTGCTTGACAAAATGACAGCTGTTTCTCTGAGTAGAACAATTATTTTCAGTGACTCAGTAAAATAATTAACACAAGCTGTTGAGTGTGGAGGTTTGGTCAAGAAATTGGTAGATAGCATTGCCTGAAGGAGGTCTCTTGTCTGACCCTGTGCGCAGAGCAGACCAGGTTGCATGGGGCTTTCTGCAGTTGAAAATGGAGCTCTAAGGACAGAGCCTGTGCCACCTCTCTGGATAGCCTGCCCCATCCACTGTTTCAGGTTCACCTGTGTTGGAATTCTCTAGGCTTAACTGACATCCTTAGTCCTGAATACTTTGAATGATGTAATTTTGACACTTTCCAAAAAGGGGGTGTAATAATCAGAAGCTGAAAAAAATTGTGTTTCAGTTTAATAAATAAAAATTATATTTGACAAATGTCCATGTATATGTGTATACATGTATACATACACATAATGGATTAAAACACATTACATGTCAAGATAATGTAGATAAATATATTTGACCCCTGAACATATTTGCATATATAATGTATTACATTTAACATTATTATATTTATACATCTGTATCTCATTAGTGCATAGAGTATGTTAAAAAAGCAGACATTTACATACCTCTTTACATCAAGCCAACGAAGAGATGAGGACTGCTGCTGATAAAAATGTAATTAGGTTTATATATTGTAATAGGTTCATTGAAGTTAGGTGAGATGTCTGGTGTGGTTTTAAAAATTAAGTCTAGAGCTGTGTTTTATTGGATTTTAATTCTGGGGATTTTGAAAAAATTCCTGTGGTATAAGAAGATTAAAAGTAAAGCAAATTGAAAAAATACCAAACAAGGACTTTATGTAAGCTTGGCTAGCTCTTAGAATGTGCTCTTGTGATGAGAGTCTACAACAGTTGCTGCCAGGCTGAGGAAGGCCAGGAGCAATGTTGATGGCTAGCTTGAGCCTGGAATAATTTGGAGTCAAAGGACTCTTAAGAGAAGTTAAACTTTCACTCATACCTGTTTTTTGCTTAAAGCTGAATGCAGTCTGATTAGTCCTCATTCTCACAACCTGATCTGGAGTCTGCCTACTTTCCCTTAACTCTCATTCAACCTGTAGCTGAGGTATCAAAAACACATTTTCTGCTCTCTTTGGCGATACCAGCCAGCTGAGAATATCAGCCACTAATGGCTGTGTGTCTTTGAATCTTAAGCCCTAAATAAGTCACTTTTCTGCCCTTGATTGTAATGTGATATTGGGTCTGAAACCTAGGGTTTTTTCTTCATCTGGACCAAAAAAACATTAGGGAGCTACCTGATTATTAAATCTTGACATAGATTCCAAAGCTCTCCAAATGCCTCCAGTCACCACAAATATTTATCTTTCCATGTGAGAGTTTACTCATAGAATGAAAGAGAAATAAAATAGGTATGGATAGTGGCCTCTCTTCAAGGAGAGAATTTGAATTACAGCAAATTAGTATGTTTGTATTTATTGTTTACACATATATATACATTTATATGAATGCCACACCTCAAGCTCCTTGCTGTATGGAGTATATAGGATTGTTTTGATTCTGCCCTTTTTAGCAGAACAATGATTCAAGTAATTACGAACCAAAAATTTATTGTGATGGAAATTAGGGTGAGGGGCAGTATACTCTAAGGTTGTAATCAGTACAGTGGCTTGCAAAACATGCTTTCCAAGTGACAGGCGCATCTTTGAGTGTGAAAGTAAAGATGTTCAAGTAAGTAATGTTTTTTTAGAAGGATGGAAACCCTTACACCATCTACTGACAGTAAGGACACCAATCTACATGGTTGTGAGCTGCAGGTTTCTTGCCCTGCACTGATTAACAGAAACAGGAATGAGCAGTAGGTGTGGATGTTACTGGTTTCTTTACTGGAGCTCCCAGTGTAACAGCTTTGTGAGCGTTTTGACTTCTTCATCTGGGGAGCGGGACTTACGACTTTATTTTCTTGATAGTCCTCCCGGCAAGTTCAGGAGAACTTCATCTGGTCTTGGGGATTGAGTATTAAAGGGTAGGTAAATATAGATTGAGGCTTTTCAAAAGAAGTAAGGCTTCTGGCCAAGTGATAACAGTCCACAGACCATGGGACAGCCAAGCTTTAGACAGAGGAGCACATGAGCCAGGGTGCTTTGTGGTTTTGCAATCTAGGTGCTCTTTCCAGACAGTAGTTAACCACTGGTTGGCAACTGAGCTCACTGAGGAGCTGGCTGCGAAGAGCTGCTTCTCCAGTGGTCACCACTCGGTAAGTGCTCTGTGACCCCTCTCTAGGCTAGTTTTACAATATATGCTGTGCTGAAAGGAACAAGCTCTATGTTTTTTAGTAGGTGGTCATCTTCTGGCCAACATTTCAGAAGACCCAAGTTGGAAACTGGCCACAAACAGTTGGGCTGGCCCATCTAAAAGAGCAAGACAGCTTCTTTGAGGAAGAGAGCAACCTCCAGAACCATGTTTACTGCAGTTTGTGCAAATAACATTTAATTAAGGTCTTGGCTCCTTTGCCTCTCTCTGGTGACTTGCAGCAGGGCATGAAAGCCTTTTCATAAATCACCCCTCTTGACTGTCTGACTGTTAAAACTTAGTGTCAAGACACTGCAAAAAGGCAGAAATCTCCAAGGAAATGCATTCGGGGTGGATGACTTCACTCAGTTCCCACTGATCCATTTGGAGTTAATCCAGATAGGAATTCTCTGTTCTTCATCTGGTCTCTTATTTCCCCAGAGCAGAGCTTATTTATTCAAGCACAGCAAGTAACATTGAACACAAGAATGGGGCAAAACTGGTTGTGCCTGTTAGTAAAAACATTTAAAAGTTGTTCCTTTTCAGAGCAGGCTACCAAAGTGATCCAGTATGACAATTTGTGTGATTTACAAAATCTGTTTGGAATTACAATTAATCAAAGAAAACACGTTTAATAGGTGTTCAAGATGGGGGGGGTTGGAAAATTCCCTATATTTTTGTGGAACTGTATTAATACTGGACTTCAAGGTTTCTGAAACTATGAAACAGAAGTTTGCACATATGCAGCTTAAATTTAGGTAATATAGTTAATTGATTCTCATAGAGTTGAAGTATACTGTTAGCTTGTGGTGAAAATTAAAATTGCCACCTCATCCACCTCCAACAGTTAGAATTAGTGTCCAGTGGACACACACATTAAAAAACATAGAGATGGGGCAGGATTCTAGAGTTGTTTCCAATCTCCTTGTCATGCTATCACATTGTCTCTGTGCCTGCAGCAAACCTTCTCTTCCCTTATCAGCACAACTTTAGAGTAGAGATTGCTGATTCTGAAGGTTTAACCCTGTAAAATGGATTTTTCTCTAAATTATGGTCTCTGGAAAGGGGTAAGTTTTTTCCCCTGGTCAGATACCATAATACAGTTTTGTGACAAATGACTAAATGACAAATGACTGTCTTGTTCTCTTGTCTATGCCTAGTTATGTAAATTTATTTGTAGCTGTAGTTTTGGATCTGAAATACGGAGTCCTGTACTGATAGAATTATTGCATTCTGCTTTCTCATCATTCAAATGTAACTACAAGCTATTTGATCCCTATGCCTTACCTGAAAGCAAGGGGAGGTAGATTTTTTTGAAGTATTGTTGTTACGGGTTTGATTTCATAGTAGTTATTTTTTAAAGCTCCTCATGAACTAAGTCATGGCTTCTTGTTTTTTTTTTCTTTCCCCTTGGAAAAACCTCTCTTTAGTATACATCCCATATAATGTGAACATATTTGTTTGTGTAAACAATGGAAAACACAACATTATTAGGAGGAGCTAAACTGAGGAAGGAAAGAAGATGCAATGCAATAAAAAGGTTGTGGCTCTAAAAAAGCATTCATTATTTTGGGTGTTTTCTTTTGTTTTTCTTTAAAGGTGTTGTAAATTTAAATGTACTAAATGTTGATTGATTGTTGTCTAATTGTTTAATGCTTCCAGTATAGAAATGTGAGGGGTCTGTGTGTGCATAGTATTGGTGAGCATCTAGACCTGTCACATGCATTAAGCTGTTGGGTTGTTTTGAAGTTTGTTTGATACCCTTTTGCAGCTCTGCTATGTGTGTCTTGCCTGTCGTCTGCCCAGTTCTCTTACTTATGAAGTGTAATAAAATAGCTTTTAATGACTCATCTTGCAGCATCATAATTTTATTGTTTTCTTTTGCCAATTCTGTCCTAATTTCCATTACGTCTTAAAAGGATGATGATGCTGAAGTTGTTTAACAACAAGCTTTTTAAACTGAGAATTTTGGAACTCCAAATTATCTTTCTTTCAGTGTTGCTTTTCTTCTAGTGCTTGATTGCCAGCAATTTGCAGATGACAATTTGTCTGTGATCCCAACATCCAGATTTATCATGAACATGTCAGCTTTACTTCATTTTCAAAAAAGACAAAACAAAATGAAACAAAAAGCCCCCCAAATTAAAATTCAATGTTTAAATTTTGTGCAGAAGGGTAAGGAGGGGAATTGGAAAGCCTAAAAGACCAAATAAGAAGCACAGAAACAAATGTGTGAGTGAGAGAATTTTGAAGTCTTTTGAGTGGACCTAAACACTGGCAGTTTCTTTCACTTTTGTTTAGATTTGTTTCTACTTTATCATAGTCTTCTTTTGTTCTCATAATGGTAATATAAGTTGTCAGGATTTTTTTTTCCTTTTTCCTGCCAGCCATAGCATCTGAAAAGCCAGTTTCTCCTTTTCCATGTACAGAGTGTTCTTCCTAGTCGTGGTCACATCTCTGAGCTGACAGCCTCCTGTTGTGGACTCCAGGCTGAAGCAATATTTCTGACAAAAGTCAGCACTTGCCTGCATGGGTTTTACTTGGTGAATGGCCAAGATGAGATGGGTGGGTGGGAGAGGGGGTAGATGCTGTTCCTGCTGTGCCATGAGGGAAGGAGGATTGCTGGCTTGTCCTGGCTTTCTTCATAACATCCTTGATCTAGTTCAGGAGGTGTTCATTTGGTCAGAGGAATTGATGCTTTTCTGAAGGTGTTTGC
Source organism: Oxylabes madagascariensis (assembly GCA_013400675.1). Taxonomy (NCBI): domain Eukaryota; kingdom Metazoa; phylum Chordata; class Aves; order Passeriformes; family Timaliidae; genus Oxylabes; species Oxylabes madagascariensis. Next base: position 28,342 of record VYZR01055911.1, on the reverse strand, counting down.
AAGAAAATCCAGTGGACAGCTGAGCCTGGAGAGAAAAGTGTAAATAGCAGGGTGAAATTAAATCAGAGTATTTTACTTTGAAATCAGTTTAAACTATTTCTAAAACCATAGTCAAATGAGACTTAGGCTTTGTCAAACACCTTTAAATTAATTCATAGCTGTCTTGGGGTGATTTTATGATGAAACTTTATTCCCTAATCATCTGCTTTATGCCCCAAAATGGATGTGCTATCTTTAAGATGAACCAGGGGGTAGAACCACAGCCTGGAAATGCAGGGCGCGGGCTCTGTTCAATTTCTCTCTCTCTGGTGTGCTCCATGCAGCCTGGAGGCTGTACTGGAAAATAAATCCTCTCGGTGGAGCTGTGTTTTGTTGTGGTGGTTTTTTTGTTTGTTTGGTTTTTTTTTTTTTTGGTTTTTTGTGTTTTTTTTTTTTTGTTTGGTGGTTTGGGGGGTTTTTTTTTTTTTTACTTGTTTGTTTGTTTGGTTGGTTTTGTTTTTTTTTTTTCTTGTGGTTTTGTGGTTTATTTTAGTTTTTTTTGTTGGTTGGTCGGTTTGGGGGTTTTGTTTGTTTGTTTGTTTGTTTTTTTCCCCCCTTGAACTGTGTTCAGCTTGGCTTGGTTTTTTTTTTTGGCCCCTTCGGGGGGCCAGTGAGGGGACTGCCCCAAACACAAGACCTCTGAGGAGCTGAACCAACACAATAAAGGACATTAAACTCTGCCATCTTCGTCTGCTGGAAGGAGAAGACCCACACCAGAAATCTGACCGGTTCCCAGCTGCTGCGTGGACTCTTTTTTTCTCCTCCCTTCCCAGAGACGAAGAGGGGCAGCTGCCATCTTTGCCTCCTGGCCACACGGTGAGGTGGAGTGTAAGGTTCAAAATTTATTTATTTTTTTTTAACTATGCTTTGTGGGTATCGTGCTTTGTTAATAAACGGTTTTACCTTTTTATCACTTTCATCCCCTGATATCCATTCTTCTCATTGTCAGAAGAAAAGGGAGTTAGTGAAGCCCCTTCTCCTTAGAGAAAACGCTCATTCCAGGGTGTTTTCTCCTGAAATTTATCTCCAAAACCAAGACAATAGCTATAATACAAATGCTAAACTGTTTACAGAACTGCTGTGAGCAGTGGCAAAAATACTTAAGTCAAGGCTCAGGCTATAAAAATTCGGACTGGTATAGGTTGCTTGTTGCATCTGAAGCATTCACTTTGATTTGAGTGAGGCTGGACATGCTTGAATATCAGTGCATTCATAAATGCTTTTAATGTGTTTTAAGGAAATTGTATCTCTTAACTGATAAGAGGAAGAAAATTTTAATTAATCTGTCTGTTACGGGTTAACACAGCTTGGTTTTTAGTTAAAGAGGAAATAGTTCCTTGTAAGGACCTTAGAGTTTCCTTTGGAGAGGACGGGGACCTATCAGGGGTCAATTTTTAGATGTTGACACATCGTATAACCACTGAGGAAGCTGAATGTGCCTTTGTGGACGCACATAAAAAGTTGAGCCAAGCCCGGGAATTTCCCTTTTCCTTCCAGCCTGAGGAGCAGGTAACAACCTGCCTGGCCCGCCCTGTGCAGTGGGCTGGGCAGAGCTGGGACAGGCCCTGCCGCATCACCATACTANGGTTTGCAGAGTTTCTGGGCGGCTGCAGATTCATGACATGGGAGCCACCAGAGAACTTTTTCTTGTGGCGATGTCTCCATGGAATTTCTGAGAGAAACTTTTTTCCATAAGAACAGATGAAAGACTATTTTAAAGTAGTGAAACTGAGTGAAAATCCCAGGTTTTGTCTCTCTATGTTGTTAGTAGGCAAGTGAACAGTTGAAGAGGGAGGGGAAGTGTTTTGAAGGTTTCATACTGATTCTTATTTAATTTTTTCTCTCTTGTAGTTGTGTTAATAAACTTGTCTTTATACCCTTTTAAGTTTGAACCTGCTTTGCTTCTCTCCTAATCCTATCTAACAGCAGAAAAGAGTAAATAATTCTAATAGACACTCAAACCACTACACTCATTTGGGAAACAGAAATTGGCGAATGTGAAACCACTACACTGTCACTTGAAAGAAAACTTCAAAGTAACAGTAAGCTGTTATGTACTCCTTTTATAAGCAGAGAGAGAGAGAATGTGACTTACGAAGTGCCATTGACTTGTGAGGCTCAACAGTAGTGGATGGAAGCCTTGAGTTTTCTGTTGTTGCTGTAAAACTGGTGTTTGACACTGAGTCTGCTAGTCAGTCAAGTGACCGCCTCCTTTTTAAGGGGTATGCTGGAGTCTGTGTTGACAGTAGGCCATTCTCTCTGAGAAAGGCATAGGGAAGAGAGAGCTGGGCAGCAATTGGTGTCTCTGATGGATAGAAGTAATTTAAAAACAAAAAATTTAATTCCAAGTCTGGAGGTAAAACCAAGTGGGAAGAACAATCTAATTTATCAAAATGAAGACTCTGAAAAGTGCCTTATTTGCCTCCTGAAAGAAGAAATACCAGGCAAGGAAAGGCATGCCAAGTGTCCTGTCTGGAAGGCCTTGCAGATAGAAAACTTGGGGACATGTTTTTGGCAGTACAGGCCTGGGGCCAGCTGAGAAGATAAATTTTTTTGCCTTCAGATGTGAAGATTGCAGAACTAATTTTCCAAGGAGGTAGATACAAGATGGCTTCATCATAGTAAACTGGAGAAATATAAAAATAACCTGTAATGTGGGAGAGGTTAGATCAAATTTCTCTGTTCTAATTATGGAATTTGAATTCTGTTCACCTGGTACTCCCGATACTCCCAATGCCTTAACCACAGACCCTAAGGGGAATACACCGGTGTCTGGTCATACCATATTTTGTAGACAATAAGACTGGTTGCAAATACAGCATAAATAATTTTGTTGTTGTTTTCAGGATATGAGATTTGGTGCTATCAAATCATAATTAAGCCTTAAATTTGTTGTTTTTATTTTTTTAAGCCTGTTGTGAGCAAGTGTTTTCTTTTAAAAACTGGTTATTGTAGTTTGGGATTTCCCAGATAAAAAATGCAATAATATTTGCAGAACTAATAAATGAGACAGTGTTTCTTCTTGGTGTTAAATTGTGATAAAGAGTGAGTGATAAGTTTTTTGAACCTTTTAAAGATTTTGTTTCAACAGGACTAGTAAAAAACTAAAGATCCTGGATGCCGTTGGGTAGTGCTGAGTAAGTTTGCATTTGTATATGCTTATGGTTGTCTTGGCTCCATGCATTCAGCCCCACTCCTTGGCTCTTCAAGACAGAAATTTTCAAGAAGGAAAGAAACAGTTTTTAAGAAATTGGTTCACGTCAACAGATAAGGAATACTTCATGCATTTTCATATCTTCTCGTTTTTAGATGACTGAATCTGCAGAGAAAAAAACCCTTTGTGAGGAAGATCACTAAATAATGTGAGTAGGAGCAATAGGTCCTGGGCTCCTGTGACAGCTGAGGCTGGTGTACAAGGCCACAGGAGCCTTCAGGAAATACTGAGTTTAAGCTGGAGAACAGGCTTTGTTTATCCACTCTTTACTGCTTTTTAATTCCAGAGAATAGTTCCAGAGAAATATGCAAGTTAAATTTCCGTATTGTACCGTTGCCTTGGCTGCCATCAGCTTTCCCTGGAATTGGGCTTCTGGCAAGGTATGAGCTTTGTCTAGGGGGCTGAAAGAAAACTGAAGTAATTGTGGGCGTCGGCACCACTCCATCGGAGTATCATTTGTTTTGTTTGTATTGTGCTTGTCCAGAGTCTTAAGGTTTGCTTTGAATTCTTGAATTCTTTATTTTGCCCTTGGCAGAAACGTGGGTGGGGAGACCTCCCAGTGTAGGAGAAGGGATTACAGGTGACCTTGCCCCTGATGAGTCATGGCTATATCCAATAAAGATGTGTGTGATAAAAGGAGTGGGTTGGCTGGCTAGGGGGGACCTTGAGGCAGAGGGGACAAGGAAGGATCCTGAGGAAGGAGATACTGAAGAAATGATCCAGGAGGACTGGTGAAACAGGAGAGAGGATTGCTTCTGTGAGGTCAGTCTGGGTCTACAGTTAGAGCCTGCTGTTGGAACCTGCAGTCAAAGTCTGCAAGGAAATACCTGCAGTCAGAGTCTGCAAGGGAAACCTGCAGAAGGAGTTTGCTGCAGAGTCAGTGAGCAGTTGGAGTCAGGATGGATGAATTGTGAACAGGAATAAACCAGGACGCCTTTCACACTGATGAACTAGAGTGTGTGTCTCGGCTCATTTCTACCCTTTAACAAGAGGGCTACTGCAACATCCCAGGATCTTTGTCCCCTTGCCAATCTTTGCAGTTCTGGTGCTGCTCTGCTGAGATTCTCCTGCCTGTCTGGGCTGATGAGTTGCCAGGATCCATCACACCAGGTCTAGAGGGGCTTGCAAGTGTCTTCTACACCAGTGGAAAATCCTGTTCTCGCTTACTGTGCAGTCAGTAAACTCTTGCAATTCTTGTGAGATTTGTCTTCATGTCAGTGTTGCCTTTTTTGGTGTTCAGCTTCTTTTATCTTGCTCTAACAGTTTTAATTCTTATTTCAGGAGCAACAATGCAATATAAGGTTCATTTAGAAAAAAAATCCACAGCACCCATCAACACCCCAAAGAAGCACCGCTCTCACCTCCACTTTTCACTCTAGCCATCTTACTGTGAGAAACATTGTGTCACTGGTTTCCTAGCTCAAAGACTGCTTTTGGTCATGTCAGCAGCCAAGTTGCTGGTCTGTCTGAAGGTGATCTTCAAGAGTAGGAAAATGGAAGATTTTACTTGCTGCTCTGTGGCAGGTGTTGTAAGAACCAGATTTGAATAGTTCTCCTGAGTGGATGAGAAGAGGCAATAAACAACTTACTGAGTGTCTTTGGAAAGCTAGTGATTCTCTTGTAAGAATCAAGGGGAAGAATAGACAGAAAGCCTTATAATTACATATTAATCTTTACATGGTTTAGCATTTCCTAATTAAAAGCCCTATATATTTTGGTGATGTGTTCCTTGCAGATTCATCCTTTGGCTTTATTTTGATGAACAGTGTGTGTGATAGGATAAGTTTTCTTCCTAAGCTAGGTGGTACAGAAAGGCCACTTGATGGCCTCCTAGATCTCAAAGAGAGACTGGCGAGGCTTGTGCAGTCCTGCGACTACTCCTATTGATGTGGGTTTTTTTGAGTCGAAGTATTCAGAAAATAAAGGGGGAGTATGTTGAGTCAACTGTTCCCATGACTTCAATTAAATATCATAAAAACATATAAAAATTCCATTGGAAAGTTTCTCAACATTTTCAGACCTATGCAGCTGAGTCACTTAATGGCACCTAAATTGGTATGGTGTCAAAAACAGAAGGCTTTGAATTTAAGTGTGCCATGTTCCCCTCGTTCTGCTTGTGCTTTGAAAGGAGAAAGTGCACCTGGGGTAAGAAGGGCATGCAGGCAATAGTGGCCTACCACCTTCTTGGGGTGTGACACTTGAAGTCTATAGGAGATGCTGTGCTATGTATGAATTTTATCTTTTCCTTTATGAAAGTGGGGAGGGCACACCTTTCTGTAGATCTTCCTTTAAAATAATGTTTGTTGTTTCTGTGTTACTTTGGGGACTTTATATAAATTGTAGGTGGGGAGGATGTGGGTGTCAATAACTGCATATGGGGAATTCTGAGTACACAGGTATGTCTTTCAGAGAAAGTTTCATTTTAGTCAGTAAGGGAGTATTAAGGCCAGAAGATTAAAAAATGTAGAAGTGAAATATGAGTTAAACTAAGGAGAGTTAAACTAAAATTATGCATGTCTTTTTAAATATAATTGTACAATTTGTGCTGGTTTGTTTTAGTCTGCTTGGAAACTTTCTCTCCCCTCTTATTTATTGTCTCAGACTTCAAATGATACTTAGTTTCTTAATTAAAAAACACCAACTGTGAAATTTTGGTGNAAGGGAGTATTAAGGCCAGAAGATTAAAAAATGTAGAAGTGAAATATGAGTTAAACTAAGGAGAGTTAAACTAAAATTATGCATGTCTTTTTAAATATAATTGTACAATTTGTGCTGGTTTGTTTTAGTCTGCTTGGAAACTTTCTCTCCCCTCTTATTTATTGTCTCAGACTTCAAATGATACTTAGTTTCTTAATTAAAAAACACCAACTGTGAAATTTTGGTGGACTTTTTTTTTTTCTTTTTCTTTTTTTTTTTTT
>VYZR01055911.1:0-11886 GCA_013400675.1 Oxylabes madagascariensis | reverse complement strand
ATGCTTTGAGGAACTTTTCCAACCTAAATGATTTTGAGATTCTATAAGCACTTCATCTTACACCAGTGTGTAAAGGGGTGATGCTACAGCCAGTTAGTTCTATTACTATCTGGAAGCCTGTCCTTAGATTAATTGGGTAGATTTAATTGATTTTCCACATATCCCCTCTTCCATAGCAAAATAAGCTTAGAGTGTGCATATTAATCAATGCATACTTTTTTCTTCTGTGTATTGACCTCATTGCCAGTTGGTGATAACTAGACCATTGTTGCTGACAAACAGGTTTTGCACAGAATCCTGCAGAGTGTTGCTGTGCTGGGGCTGTTCAAAGTCATGTACTGCCAACTTGGGTGCTTGTGGATTCCTCTTAATCCATTCAGCCTCAGTGCGACCCAGATCAGATGTTGCACTCTGTGATCTTGTTATGTTCACGCCCTGTAGCTTACACTGAGTGTTTTGATGCTTGCCTGGCCACACACAAGTTTATTATCTGATTTTTGTAATTTGTTTGTGATAAACTGAATGAAGAATTAGAAGAAAGGTTAATGTTTCTGTTAAAAAATAAACCCTATGTGATCCATTTGCATATGCTCCAGTTATGTTTGATTTAGGTTTATGTGGTCGTTCACGATTGATTGTCTTGGCCCTTCACTGTTTTGGTGGAAGGAAGGCCAGGCTCTGAGCCTGGATTGGTGGCCCAGTTTGTCACTGTATTGACTTTCAGAAGCTGGCAGTCCCTGTGATTCTGTAGTAATCTACATTGCTTTTCAAAACAAGAAATCAACATCCTCTTGGTGTTGGTCCGTCTTATGAGTATTTTGGTTTATAAGTAGTATCTGTAGCTTCAGTTGTATTGGGTTTCACAGGGAAGCATCATTCTGCTTGGGGATGAGGGATGTTCCTCACCAGAGCATTGATCTGGTTGGGTGAGGAGCATTTCACGTTTCACCTGTGGGTCTTTGTGGGACACTATCCTGAATTTACTGTTTGTTTTGTTTGTGAGAAAATAAATCTCTATTTTACTATTTAAATTGTGTCCTTGGTAAACTGGCTAGAGGTTTGTATTCCCCAGTGGATTTAATTGGTGTATGAGATGGAGTTGTCATTGCTGTACTGGTGTATACACAATATACAATATTGCAGTCTTTTTTGTGCAGGAAAAATAAAGGGTTCCTTTTTCTTTACTTCTTCTCATTTGCTCAGAATTCAGAGATAGATTTTGTAGACAGCTTATGTACTGGTTTTTATAAGGAGTAGTACTGCTTTGCATTCTTTCATTTATTTTTGTGTTCATTGAAACTTGGTAGGCATTTATATTGAAACTGTCATTGTGAATGGTTTCCAAAACTGAATGTAGTATTTTGCATTGACAAGTAGCAAATGTTTTCTGTGATGCTTTAATCTTATATTTCCACCTATCAAATGTCAGCAGAACTGTCCAGGTAAGGTTTGCAGGTGGTGTGGGCTAATACAGGTGAAAAGAGTGGGAGTCCTTCCCCTCCTTTGGCATTCCCTTATTCTTGTCACCCCCTTCCTTACTGCATTTGTTCTCTGAGAAGAGCCAGAATTAGTGTCTTCTGAAGGGGCCTATTGTTGTAGGATGTATTTCAATTACAGTTTGTCCCATTTTACTAATGTCAAGGAAAGAAATACCCTGTTGGGGTAGGAGGCTCTGCATTCCATCCCTTGTGAGCTGTCCTGGACAAAGAAAGAGGAAGAATTTGTTACCTTGCCTTTCCATGTGTGCATTTTTTTACATAATAATGTAGTAAACAAATTGCCTGTGCAGGCTCAGAAGGAAAACATCACCCATGTAACACTGATCCCTTCCAAGAATAAATGCTTGAGTGTTTTTGTATTGTGCTGGAGATCTGCGATCCATGAAAGACTGAATGGTAGCTGGAACAATGCAGGTTTTGTAGCCATGTGCTGTTCTCAGTAGAATAAAGAATGAGAGAAGGAGTGCTCAAACAACAGTCTGAGGAAGGTATTTGGTAAACAGAATTGAAGTGTTTGCTTTTCTAATAATTTGCTGTTAACTCTCAAGTGAGTTTCTCATCAAATTTTAGCAATAGTAAATTGCATCATAACTTTGATTTTTTTTTTCTGACAGACTTTGTAAGTAGCTTAATATACAAATAGCACAATAATAATACCTCCATATCCCCAAATTAATATTCACAGAAGTTTGGTTCTTTTCAGATTTTCAATCCTTAAAGTTTCTGCCTTCCTTAGTGGTGTGTTTGGAGTGAAGTGAAGCCAGTGTTGGGTAAAGGCTCTGATTATTTTTAACAAGCTTGCTACCTGACTGTAGAAACCTGAGTTATGTACTTTCTCAGACGTTATTTCACAGTACAGTGTTAATGCAGGGTGACTGCGTTGCTGCATCTCCCAGTGATGCTCCTCCTGGGAGGGAGGGTGGAGAGAGCCGTGCATGGCAATGTTCCCAGCCTCTGCAGTGGTCCTGACACTTGGTGTCATTAGGACTTCTAAAAATGACTACTTAATTTTTCTAGTAAAATATAGTATTTTTGTAAGGGAGCAGGAAAGACATCCCTGTGGGTATCTCACTATAGGAGCATTTTTAGGTCTGTCCACCTTACATCTCTGACCCGGATTTTCAGCATACTTTGGTAATCCTCAAACTCAGAAAGTATGATTTAAACTCTTGCATGTCTTTAGTTCAGTCTTCTCTTCAGCAGGAGTGATGGCTTTTCAATGGTGTTTGTTTGGACATCTCTTAGCAAAGTCTCTTACGTTTCCCTCAATGCAAAAGTACTTGGCCAGTGACCTGAATGGTCTTGAACCTAGAAAAGAAACTTCACGGTGATTTTGACCTTCCCTTGTAGCTGTGTGTGAAATGATCTTTGTATTGCTGTCCTGTATCTTGTTATTTCATGCAAGTCCTAGCACAGGAGGTAAATCAGTTTTTAGTGCTTCAGATGTTGCTGCTTGTATAATCATTCGTGTCTGTTTAGTGTCACTGCAATGGATTTATAGGATTTGTTTATTCAGGCTAATTGCATTTGACAGATTCTAATAAAAAGTTTTGACTCACAAGTGGGTGGATAGCTAATTTCTCAGAAAGTTCCCTAAGCTAGAAATAAAATGTCATATCTGTGTGAGGAAGAGAGTTTTGCAAGTCTTGGGGGAACAGGCCAAAATGTCTAATGACAGGTCTGATGACATGGCCACCCTGAAACCTTACAAGCACTAGAAAAAATATTTTCAATCCCTTACTTGTTTAAAAAGGCTATGAACTGATGGCTTGACATTTAAAACCAATCTGCATTTAATTTATTCTTCTCTATAATGTGTGAAGAGATATATGTTGTAGACTCTCTACTTGTCAGGCAAACATATTCTGAAGATTCATTGACATGGTGAAAAGCATGGGTATGGAATCTAATTCACTGTGAGTGTGGAAGGAAAACAGTAACTGTGTTTTTCCTGTTAAAAGCTGAGGAATTGTTGCAGAAGTACTAAAATTCTCTCAGTACTTTGCATTTGTAAATCAATAAGGTGAACAGATGTTTGCCAAAGTCAGGGATCGTTAGAGGAAGAAAAATGCCTTTGTGACAATTTACTCTTTGGGAGCCTGGGATGAACTCCTTGTTAGTATAGATTTGATACTTGTTTTCTACCTCTGTGTAGCAAAAGAAATAAAGGTATATCTGAAACTAAGTGCGTATGCTTCTGATGATACTCTTTGTTACCTTGAAACAACTTCAGCTGTCCTCGTGGTTCTACAATGCAAGTAAAAACAGTGTTGGTGTTAATGGATGTTATTCCCTATTATGTTAACAGAAGGAAGAACCACGTAATGTATACTCGCTGACTGCAGAGAGTGAGAATGAAAGACCCTGTGGCCCTGTCAGCAAAAGGGAGAACTCTGTTGCCAGTTGGAATGAGTTGAGGAACTCAAAAATACTCAGTTTTCAAAATATTGTGGTTGTGGGTGATTTGCTGATATGGAAGTATACCATTAATAAAGTCCCCTTGGTATGTGTGTACATACTGTGAATGTAATACTAAGAATTGCTTTATTTTACGTAAATCCTCACTTTGGGGTACTGCATTTTGTGGAGTGCCTCACACTGCCAACTGAATGTGATGAGGAGCACTTATCTTGGCTAAGCCTAGGCTGGGCACAAGTAAGGGAACTGGTGTGTCTTCTCTTGAGGGTTTCCAAAGCCTCTGGAGCTGAACACTGTGCTGCTGCTGTTGTGCTGTTTTAAGCTGAACCCTCTTGACATCTTGGCAAATGCTGGGAGCTGTGACCATGTTCCTGAGCTTGTGGACAGGGAGGGAGGAGCTGGGGGGAAGGCTGCTTGCTTATAGCTCACTGAGAAGTCTGTCTCTTGCTGGAAGGTGGTTGTTGCCAGCTGGAAGGAGAAGGGTTGTAAGCTCCAGGGTTTGTAAGGGTTGTTGCAAATCTGTGACCTTGTCTCCTGTCTTGAGTTGAAAGCATTAAGTAATTCTTGGTGTCCTTCTGTTTTGAAGGTAGTGCTTGAAATGGTTTCAAGGCTTATATGAAGGTGGAGTCTTCCCTACTTGGAATTTCAGCTCTGTGGTATATTTTCAGGTCATCTTTTTGCTATTTTTTTACTTTTGCTGTGCCATACTCAAGGAATCCTGTCGAAGTTATTGTGGCTGCTAAGCATGACTGCTGCTGCTTTCAGCAGCAGAACAGGGTTGTAAATGGAAGGAGAACATGAAGGGAGTCTTCTGAAGGTGGGAATAGGAAGGCAGGTGTTGTTTGCCTTGGATTACCCTTAGCTAGTACATGGAATAAGAGCAGGGTATTAAGGTAATTACTGATGTCAGCTGTATTTGGTACTGTTTTCAATGGTACTGTTTCTTTCAATCTCTCAGCACAACAAGTGAAATGAAGCCTAATTGTGTAAGACATCTTGGGTTTAAAGGTTTCTTGCCCTGAGTGTGAAAATGAATGTGTGCAACTTTCAGAGAGCATATTCTTTCAGAAGAGGAAGAAACCTCCATAGAAGAGGCTTTGCTGCAACTTGAGGCAACTTTTGCCAATGTGGGTTCTAAGTACTTCTTAATATCTGCAGGTATATCTGTGTGGAGAATTGGAGGAGAAATTAGCTGTTGTGTTGCTGCTCTGTGGTGTTTGGATTGTCAGCAGCTTGAGTAGAGTTTGTGCTCTACATTTAGTGCTCTGGTCAAATTCCCTGTCAAGGGTCAGCATCCCTGCTTATAGTCCTTGGATGTTGAATCAAATGAAATAAAATACATGTTATTTCTGCTTTCACTGCGCACTGTGACCTAGCTAGTCTTAAATAAATGTTGACAGCCATTTGTCATGGTTGAACAAAAGTCTGATTNCCTCTGCAGTGGTCCTGACACTTGGTGTCATTAGGACTTCTAAAAATGACTACTTAATTTTTCTAGTAAAATATAGTATTTTTGTAAGGGAGCAGGAAAGACATCCCTGTGGGTATCTCACTATAGGAGCATTTTTAGAGCTATCCACCTTACATCTCTGACCCGGATTTTCAGCATACTTTGGTAATCCTCAAACTCAGAAAGTATGATTTAAACTCTTGCATGTCTTTAGTTCAGTCTTCTCTTCAGCAGGAGTGATGGCTTTTCAATGGTGTTTGTTTGGACATCNTTGTCACAAAGGCATTTTTCTTCCTCTAACGATCCCTGACTTTGGCAAACATCTGTTCACCTTATTGATTTACAAATGCAAAGTACTGAGAGAATTTTAGTACTTCTGCAACAATTCCTCAGCTTTTAACAGGAAAAACACAGTTACTGTTTTCCTTCCACACTCACAGTGAATTAGATTCCATACCCATGCTTTTCACCATGTCAATGAATCTTCAGATGTTGCTGCTTGTATAATCATTCGTGTCTGTTTAGTGTCACTGCAATGGATTTATAGGATTTGTTTATTCAGGCTAATTGCATTTGACAGATTCTAATAAAAAGTTTTGACTCACAAGTGGGTGGATAGCTAATTTCTCAGAAAGTTCCCTAAGCTAGAAATAAAATGTCATATCTGTGTGAGGAAGAGAGTTTTGCAAGTCTTGGGGGAACAGGCCAAAATGTCTAATGACAGGTCTGATGACATGGCCACCCTGAAACCTTACAAGCACTAGAAAAAATATTTTCAATCCCTTACTTGTTTAAAAAGGCTATGAACTGATGGCTTGACATTTAAAACCAATCTGCATTTAATTTATTCTTCTCTATAATGTGTGAAGAGATATATGTTGTAGACTCTCTACTTGTCAGGCAAACATATTCTGAAGATTCATTGACATGGTGAAAAGCATGGGTATGGAATCTAATTCACTGTGAGTGTGGAAGGAAAACAGTAACTGTGTTTTTCCTGTTAAAAGCTGAGGAATTGTTGCAGAAGTACTAAAATTCTCTCAGTACTTTGCATTTGTAAATCAATAAGGTGAACAGATGTTTGCCAAAGTCAGGGATCGTTAGAGGAAGAAAAATGCCTTTGTGACAATTTACTCTTTGGGAGCCTGGGATGAACTCCTTGTTAGTATAGATTTGATACTTGTTTTCTACCTCTGTGTAGCAAAAGAAATAAAGGTATATCTGAAACTAAGTGCGTATGCTTCTGATGATACTCTTTGTTACCTTGAAACAACTTCAGCTGTCCTCGTGGTTCTACAATGCAAGTAAAAACAGTGTTGGTGTTAATGGATGTTATTCCCTATTATGTTAACAGAAGGAAGAACCACGTAATGTATACTCGCTGACTGCAGAGAGTGAGAATGAAAGACCCTGTGGCCCTGTCAGCAAAAGGGAGAACTCTGTTGCCAGTTGGAATGAGTTGAGGAACTCAAAAATACTCAGTTTTCAAAATATTGTGGTTGTGGGTGATTTGCTGATATGGAAGTATACCATTAATAAAGTCCCCTTGGTATGTGTGTACATACTGTGAATGTAATACTAAGAATTGCTTTATTTTACGTAAATCCTCACTTTGGGGTACTGCATTTTGTGGAGTGCCTCACACTGCCAACTGAATGTGATGAGGAGCACTTATCTTGGCTAAGCCTAGGCTGGGCACAAGTAAGGGAACTGGTGTGTCTTCTCTTGAGGGTTTCCAAAGCCTCTGGAGCTGAACACTGTGCTGCTGCTGTTGTGCTGTTTTAAGCTGAACCCTCTTGACATCTTGGCAAATGCTGGGAGCTGTGACCATGTTCCTGAGCTTGTGGACAGGGAGGGAGAAGCTGGGGGGAAGGCTGCTTGCTTATAGCTCACTGAGAAGTCTGTCTCTTGCTGGAAGGTGGTTGTTGCCAGCTGGAAGGAGAAGGGTTGTAAGCTCCAGGGTTTGTAAGGGTTGTTGCAAATCTGTGACCTTGTCTCCTGTCTTGAGTTGAAAGCATTAAGTAATTCTTGGTGTCCTTCTGTTTTGAAGGTAGTGCTTGAAATGGTTTCAAGGCTTATATGAAGGTGGAGTCTTCCCTACTTGGAATTTCAGCTCTGTGGTATATTTTCAGGTCATCTTTTTGCTATTTTTTTACTTTTGCTGTGCCATACTCAAGGAATCCTGTCGAAGTTATTGTGGCTGCTAAGCATGACTGCTGCTGCTTTCAGCAGCAGAACAGGGTTGTAAATGGAAGGAGAACATGAAGGGAGTCTTCTGAAGGTGGGAATAGGAAGGCAGGTGTTGTTTGCCTTGGATTACCCTTAGCTAGTACATGGAATAAGAGCAGGGTATTAAGGTAATTACTGATGTCAGCTGTATTTGGTACTGTTTTCAATGGTACTGTTTCTTTCAATCTCTCAGCACAACAAGTGAAATGAAGCCTAATTGTGTAAGACATCTTGGGTTTAAAGGTTTCTTGCCCTGAGTGTGAAAATGAATGTGTGCAACTTTCAGAGAGCATATTCTTTCAGAAGAGGAAGAAACCTCCATAGAAGAGGCTTTGCTGCAACTTGAGGCAACTTTTGCCAATGTGGGTTCTAAGTACTTCTTAATATCTGCAGGTATATCTGTGTGGAGAATTGGAGGAGAAATTAGCTGTTGTGTTGCTGCTCTGTGGTGTTTGGATTGTCAGCAGCTTGAGTAGAGTTTGTGCTCTACATTTAGTGCTCTGGTCAAATTCCCTGTCAAGGGTCAGCATCCCTGCTTATAGTCCTTGGATGTTGAATCAAATGAAATAAAATACATGTTATTTCTGCTTTCACTGCGCACTGTGACCTAGCTAGTCTTAAATAAATGTTGACAGCCATTTGTCATGGTTGAACAAAAGTCTGATTTTCAGTTTGAGGGGGGTGGTTCTCCTTGCTGGAGCCAATCAACTAGCTAGTTTTGAAGAGCTAATTAGCTAGCTAGGTTTGAAGACTGACACCCAGTTAAACCACTTAAAAGAGTTGAACACGCTCCTGTAGAAAAGCACATTTGAAAACAAACAAAGCCCAGGAAAACTCTCTTGGCTTCCAGCCTTTGAAGAGGTAAACTGGCTGACCTGGCACTACGTTGCCAGGTCAGGCCGGGTAGCCGTGCGGTCAAAGGCAGCCTCCATGTGGCCCAGCCAAGATTTTTTGCCCCCGGAGGGGTGGTAAGTGGGCTGCCAAGCCCCTCACCAGGAAGCCCACTGGTCCCTTTTTTCAGTGATGCCACTGGGCCATGCTGGCCAGTGGCTGTATTGGCGCCAGGAGCAACCATTTGGCTGGGACCAGCAAGACAGCGCCACATGGCTGCGGCTATCTTGTCATGACTTGCAATGGACTCTGTTTGCTTAGCCACTCTTAGCTAGCTAAGCTGCAGACTGAAGGACAAAAGCAGTGGCAGCAGTTTTTTTCTTTTTTCCCAGCGCCCCACATGAAGGAAAAGCGTGGGGTAGTGCTGGCAGCCAGCGTGGCTTGCGTGGTGCTAGTGGGGACCACATGATCGGCAGCAATAGGCACAGCAACTCCTCAATTGCAGAGCCTGGACGAAATCAAACTTTTAATGCTGCAGAACTCTATAAAAACTGTTTCAATTGATAAAGCTTGAGAACAAATGAACCTACGAGCACCAATTCTCTCCTGAATCAAAAAAAAGAAAGGGTGAAGGCACGTAGAAACAACATGGGACTCGGAAGTCAGTGAAGAAGGAGTCAAATTCTAGATGGGAGGCGATTGAGGGAGATGCCTTAGTCTTAGGCTGAAATCCTTTTTGTAAGGCTATGGTGAAGATATATTTGATGTATCAGACTCATTTTTTCCCCTGGAACTCATGGAAGTGCATTAGGGAGATGTAGTGTTCTAACACAACTGTAAGCCAAGGCACCAATATTGAAGCAAGTAAATATTGCTATAATCCAATGAGAAACTCGAACAAAAAGAGGTGAGAGAGATGAGAAACCTTGCCCCAGGGATAGTAATAAAAAACCTCTGTTCCCAGAGATAGATAAAGAAAGCTTTTGTTTTATGCTAGAACAGCTCATCCTTAAAATAGCACCTCAATAAGTTGACATGACCCATAAAAGCAGCTGTGGGAAAGCTGCAAAGTATGAGAGGGACTTTCACACTGCAAACAGATTTTTCCTTTCCCAGGTGACTGATTCACTGTCATTAAAGACAAGTGAGAATGTTTCTTGTAGAAAAGCCTCCACAGCATTTTAAGAGAGACTCTTCTCCCTAAGAGAACTGAAGAAAGACTTTTCTAGTGGTGGTAAACTGACTAAAAGTCCTAGATTTTGTCTCTTTATGTGTAGAGTGATGACAGGAAAGGATTGCTTCCACACGCTGAGTCGTGCCGGAAAAAGGGCGACTTTATTTACATCGTTCACATTTTATAGAATTCCAAAGGGATCCATGGAGTGGAAGTAAGAGTTGCCACCTCTCTGGCCCACTGGCCAGGTCAACGGTCAGTCAACTCTCTCCTCCTCCATGAAAATATGAAAACAAACCATTTGTTGATATTTAAAGTGTGAGAAAGATCTTGATAAGTATACAAAACATTTCTCCTCAGGGAAAAGCGTTCTAAAGGTTTGTTCTAATTTTCTTACTATTTTTCTTTTACTTCTGTTAATAGTTTTCTTTATACCCTTTAAAGTTTGTGCCTGCTTTGCCCTCCTCCTAACCCTTATCTCACAGCAGAAAATGAGTAAATAATTCTAGTAAGTGCCTGGTGATTTAACCAGTGCTAGACCCACTACATAATTAGTGCATTAGCAAAAAAACTGAAATTGGCAAACCCAAACTGCTACATCATTGTTTCTCTATTAATGTATGGAAATAAGGCTTCCTTGTACTCCCCACACAAGGCATCATTAGTGTTCAGTGGGATTTTCTGTAGCAGAGCACAGGCTCAGTAGCCAAATAAAAATTTTTCCCTTCCATTGTTGCAGCATGTGTGACATCTTTCATGGGCTAACTCATTACATCTCAATAAAGCAACAAGCAGGAGGTGGGAAAGCATAGTATTGTTTTCTCTTTTGTGGTGATGGTCTATCAGGATACTCCAGCTGATGACTGTCAAAAGCAAAATGATGTTTTAATCTTCCAGATTATTCATTTAAAAGACAAATTTTAAAAATCCCCAAAAGTAAGTCACTGTTTGAAGGATTTATGTGTTCTAAATAGCACATATACAATGGAGCTATTTAAGACAAAAAATGCTCACTTTTCAAGTATGTGGTTTTAACCTGATTAAAAATCCTGGAGGGTTTCTTACCCTCCTTAGCAGAGGCCTAATGCTTTGGGGGTTTTTAAATGCTTAATGATCTGTGGTGATTTTAGTCTACTTACTGGTAAGGAAACAACACTTCATCTTTATTATGTCGTTTTATTTGGATCAGTTCTCTTGGATCTGGCTATAATAGTTAACAATGGATAATCTCATTTATCTTCATCATTTGAGGATCTGAATGTTGCCTCCAAGTTCATCTTAGTCTCTTTCATGGAAATCAGTTAAATTCAATTAATACTAATTTGAAATACAGTCTTTAAGGATACTGCATTTGAATGCAGTACTTCTCATGAGTCTTCAAATCAAATGTGTGTGAGCATGTCTATTCTGTTATCACTGTTATCAAGACAGAGAGCAGCTGCTGTTAGTGGGTGGACCTGGAAGAGGACTCTGAGGCCTTAGTATAGTTGAAAAAACCAGAAACTCACTCTGAATTTTTGTCTTCTGGTTCATCTCTTCAGTCAGTTGCTTTCTTTATCCTTGCGTGAATGGGAGATGTTTGTGTAAGATTCTGGCAACCACAATAACAGCATGTCTTCCCATAGAAGAGCAGGAGTTGTCAAGCACAGTTTTTCAGTGTTTTGCATAGCTAAATTTGCATATGGTACCTATTTCTGTATTATTAGCAAAATTACTGTAAGAATACCACAGTGGAAGAAAGCTCTGGGATTGAGAGATTCTAGTTTCCCTGGCTCCCAGACTTAACTAACAGCTGAAGTATTCCATAGCACTCAGTAAGATCAGAAATCCAAAACTTATGGTGGGAGTATACCTTCTAGATAGGAAAGTGAGAACATATACAGGGTACTCTCTATTTGGTTAACATTCCAAATACTGAAATCAGTAAAGCTTTTGCTAAAGACCATCTGCGGAAGAAGTCAGATAAAGGCTGTGTCCTTGAAGAGAGCAGTTGCTGTAAGATACCAGAGCTAGGGTTTGAAAATATATATATTGAAAAAATTAGTGTGCTTCTGTAGGGTGACCTTCATTGTCGGGGTTTGGTCGCTCTTGCGGTCCTGTCCTGGCTGGCTCTAGACCCCAGAGCGAATACCTCGATAGTGGACTGAAGGTAAAAGACGAGACGCTCTTCTTCCTTCTACGGATCGCAGTCCCAACTTTATTATGGAACCAACCTCAGGTGTCGCAGCAAGGTCTCTGGGGAAGAGAACAAGAAGAGGGCGTAACCTTGTGCTCAAGGGTTTTGT
>VYZR01055907.1:26273-73252 GCA_013400675.1 Oxylabes madagascariensis | reverse complement strand
AACCAAGACATACCACTATCAATGTAACACATCTTAAACTACAAATTAGCTTTCCTATACTAGAAAATTACAGCAGCTTCATTGGAAACACTGACATTTCCATAGTTGAAAAGTATTTCTCTGTTACTGACCTTTTTTCCTAAGTCTGTATTGGAGCAGTTACTGATGTCTGTATGGACATAATACAGTGGGTTTGGCACAAGTTATTGTTTTTGGTGTCAAAATCTATGCCAATAATAAGCAATTTCAGACAATTAATATGTGTAGTTCTTATTTGTGACATTGGAAATGCACTAAGGTAGGTCCTGTAAATGCTTTCCAATATTATTAGAGTTGAAAGCAAAAACTGTCAAGTGACTTAACAACAGAATGATGCTGACATCAACCTTGATGTCTGTAAGATAATTTGAAAGGTAAATTACCTTTTTTCCTCAAAAGTAGCCTTAATATTATAATTGGTCCATTTATTTCATAAGAATACCCATTTTACAAGTAAATGTGTATTTTATTCTGAAATTTTTTATCAACAATTCCTATATATTGGTATATATTCTACTCAAAGAAAGCAATCTTACTGAACAATACTTATATCAATTGTTTCACATTCATACTTAAAATTTTCAGCACTTATGAAAAGCTCCATTTTAATCAAACAGCATCAAAACAGTCACCTATCAGATTTAATAGCTCTCCAATTCAAGTGAGTAAGATAAACTACTTAGTCATTGACTAAATCATTTCTAGTCCCAATTTGTGTGTGTTTGGACTTAGCAATTTAGAATGACAACAGTGCAACCTGTTCAGAACTAATTGCTATAAATATACCAGCTGTTGTAAAAATCCAGACCTACTGCTTTTAAGGGAAAACAAAGCAAATACCATAAGAATGCAGAAATGAATGATTGAATAGTGTAACCTTTATTTCCAGCATTATAGGTCAAATATATTTAGTAAAAATATGGACAATTGACTTCTCTTTTTTGTTAATATTTCAACCCTAACAGGACTAGGCTGGGCTATAAATTTCCAGGTTTGCTTAAAGGGCAACAAATCATGGTTCAAAATGAAGCCAATGTGCACCTGAGCACTTTAGCACACATGTGGGTGCCAGTAGTAAGAGTCTCCTATTTTTGCTTCTTAGTACAGCTAAGAGCACAACTATTAAATGATAAAAATATTAATGCTCCACAGTCTTTAATATATCCCATCACAGCAAACAAACTCAAGTCAGAAGTAAAGTCTGAATTGACTCAACTGCCACCTGTATCGAAGCACCATGACCTCAAGTCATAAACACACACACAGGAGTTGAACATTGAACTAAATTTTGTTTCCTCATGAGAATTGTCAGATAAAACCCTCAAGAATGCATGCAAAGTAATACATGATAATCAGGTATTTCTAATGAAGAAGCAAGTTTTACAAGGAATATTGCTATAACCTATTACGATTTACTGAATTTTATCTAAGTGCAGTGCACATACTATTTGGCATGTCACTAAATGCTG
The DNA here is from genome assembly GCA_013400675.1 of Oxylabes madagascariensis. Lineage (NCBI taxonomy): Eukaryota > Metazoa > Chordata > Aves > Passeriformes > Timaliidae > Oxylabes > Oxylabes madagascariensis. Next base: position 71,744 of record VYZR01055907.1, on the reverse strand, counting down.
AGATATGAAAATTATGCTAATTGCCATCTATATTTTATGATTTTTTCTACTCTTGTTTAAAGGTAAGAAATGGCCAATTGCACAGGCATGAGCTACATCACATTAAACAGCTGGGGGAAATTCTGCTTTAGGTGTAATCATAATTCAAGCCAGCAGAATCAGTTTTGCTTCCCTTGTCTTCACTTATCACATGAATGATTACCAAACTTACAAATATTCATATTTCAACATTCCTCTACTACTGTTACGTGTGCAAAGCAAAGGATGAGAGCCAGAAACAACAAAATTCCTGTTTACAGGATATTGTTGGCTCAAGCCAGACAGCATAGCTACAGACACCTGCAGGGATGGTTTATTTTTGAGAATGGGCTTCTTTTATAATAAGTTATTAAATGCTTCCAAACCCCAATCTGCTGCAGCTGTTATTTTTTGGAACACCCATATGTACATTCAAAATATTTGCCAACCATTATCATAGAATCTTTGCATCAGTTGCCTTTCAGGGTCCAAACCCATACAATTGGCAAGACAAATACTCATTTAGCACTTCACCAGATGCTTTAATCCCAGCACATTTCTTTACAATATTCAGGGAGCGTGTGTCCCCTGCAGGTATTTTGATGCAGATATAAAGCACCAGATAACCTTCAACAGCCTCTTTCAAGCCCAGGGTTTCTTCAGAGCATAATATTAAAACTGTGTTTTTTCCACAGAGAGAAAATTGCTTGTGAAAATAAAACAAAGAACTCTTCAAAGGTAAACAGCTCATTATTACTGCAGGGACAGAAAGCACAGTTTGGATATCTTTTTAAAGGCATTCCTCTAGGATGTATGAAATACATCAGGTAATTTGAGAGCAAATCTGTCAGATCTAGATTTCACAGGACTAAAAAAACCTGGTATATAGGATCTCCACTGAGACAACAAATGCAAACAGCAGACAGATTTGTAACTGAAGCTGGCCTGCATCGAAATTTGGTCATTCAAATTGTACCAATAAAATCCTAATTTAAACATCAATAGATTCAAACCCACATCATATACAAAACAAAGTTCAATCATGAGTGCCCTTCACAAGCTTTTAGTTTCTCTAACTTAATTTTTGATACAAGCCACTTTTTTTCCCCTGAGAATCTAAAACCTACTCCATGACTTCAATCGAAATAGTTCTCTCGCAAACCACCACTGAATTAAGGTCTTCTAATAAAAGGCTGATATCTTTGTTATTGTGAGCAGAGAACTACAATAGTGCATTGATGAATAAAATGTGAATAATTGTAAGTAAAAGTTTTGAGTAAAATGTTACAGTTTGGGTTTTCTCTTTTTTACTTTTTGGATCAAGCCTTCCAGTGTTTCCCTCACTGTTACTTTATGAAATAATTACAGTCTTTAGCATTTCATTCTTCATAACTCTGCCTAAAATCAGAAATTACAAGATCAACACTACTTAGAATGAATGAACTTCTTGAATTGCAATTGTGTTTTACAACTGGCTTCGTCCAAAGGACAAGTACAATAGGTAAAGCACCTTTGAATCAAGTGATTTTCGGTGTGTTTGTGTTTTAAGTGAGGAGGAAATGCCTTCACAAAACACATGGTAATTTATCCAAGCTCTTGTCTGACAGACAGGCACAGTACATAATTACCAGACTGAAGGCATTTCTGTTACACAAGCTTGACAAAAATCACACAACATCACCTCTGTTGCCAGATGCAAAGCAGTCAGTTACCAGAGAGTGAGATTATTTGGGAAGATGGCATTGTGGAAGGAGATCAGGTATATCAGACCTAGATATTTTCTGGGAACAATATCAATCTTATGCTAACTTTGCATTAAAATCACAAACTTGGTATCCTAATGGGTTTCCTAGGCAGGGAATTTGGACAATGCTCTCAGGGATGCACAGGGTGGGATTGTTGGGGTGTCTGTGCAGGGCCAGGAGTGGGACTGGATGATCCTGGTGGGTCCTCTTCCAGTTTAGGATATTCTGTACTTGAGGACAAGGAAAAATGAAGTTGGAGATTCTGGGAATTCAACTTTACCTCTCATAAAAGTATCCCCAAGCACATGCTGTCCTGAGAAGGATTTACTCTGCCAGGGGTTCACAAGATGGTGCTAAGGACAAGTAAAAGTTTCTCTGTCAAGGGACAGGAGTATAACAGACCTCAGACACAAAAGCATTATAAAGGATTATTTCATTCAATTACTTCTCAGCATGAAAAACAAGCTTATAATTTGGGTGGGGGTTTTATATTTTATCCTAAAAATTAGTTCGCTCAGGCAGCAATTCACTGCTTCAATGACTGATTACAGAAATCAACCTCTTCACAAGATGTACATGCAAAAATACTGCGGAGAAGTTTGGCATTTTAAAAACTTATGACTAATTTTACTTTTCAGCTGAAGCATAATGTTAGGACTGCCATCAAAGGCTAAGAACATATGTTATTTGATGTCTTAGATGAATCATGTTATGCACTAGATGTTCTGAAGTCTCATTTTTAAGAGGATCATCAGAGTGAAAGCTCTTAACACACTGCTTTAGTGTGTCAAAGTCTCTAATACCTCTAGCCAGACAGCCTGATATGCCTCAAGGTAGATCTTCCTTGTTCTCTCACAATCCAGCACACAGAGCATGGTAATGAGTGCGTGAAGAACTGACAGCCATAAGGTGCCCCCTGCTCAATGTTCCTCTAAAGTCTGATTATCTCAGGGCCCAGGCACGGCCATCACAGTTAATGATGTCGGTGCCACAGCACGGGCCTCGGGCAGCCCTCTCCAAGGTCACTCTGCAGCTGTGTTTGCCACGTCTGCCTTTATTATTGCCCTTAAGCACAAATGCAATTACTGCCCAGGGTGGCCAGGCTTCTGCAGTCCCCCAACAGAAGCCACTCAGTGGGGAATCACAAAATGCAGCAATCCTTGCACCTGCAAACAGACAGCACTTCTGTGCTGCTCTCTACAAATTAAAATATCACTTCTGGCATTACTGTGAAAGCAAGGAATAAATACCTGAGGCAAGGACCACTCGAAATTGCACCTCCCTGAAATGAGTAATCCCTAACCCTAGGAATAAGAGTTTGCACGCTGACCGTCTAACAGCATTACACTGGGTTTGTGTGGGAAGGTTCTGGTAGCTGGGGCGCTTCTTCTGTGAGAAGCTGCTGGAAGCTTCCCCCAGGTCTGGCAGGGCCAGTCCCAAGTGGCTCCAGGACACACAAGGCTGGGCCCATCAGCAACAGCAGCTCCGGGTAACACTGAAGAAGGGGGGAAACCCTGCAGAATTGCAGCCAGGAGAGGGAAGTGAGAACATGTGAGAGGAGCAGCTCTGCAGACCCCCAGGGCAGGGCAGGAAGGGCAGGAGCTGCTCCAGGTGTGGAGCTGAGGTTCCCCCAAGACCCGGGTGCAGCCCAGGGAGAGGCAGCTGTGCCCCTGCAGCCCTCGGGGTCCAGGATGGAGCAGAGACCCCCCTGCAGCCCCTGCAGGGCCCCACACCGGAGCAGGGGGTGCCTGAAGGAGGCTGTGACCCCGCACAGCTCCACGCTGGAGCAGCTTTTTGCATGGACCTGCAGACTATGGAGAGAGAAGCCCACACAAGAGCAGGTTTGCTGGCAGGACCTGTGACCCTGGGGGTGATCCACGCTGGAGCAGCCTGTTCCTGAAGGAGAAGAGAGAGGACTCATGGAGAGGGATCCTGCAGCCCTCAGGAAGGACTCACTCTGGGGAAGTTCATGGAGCACTGTCTGCTGCTGGAGCAGGGGAAGGTGGTCCCTCCATGAGGAAGAAGGAGCAGCAACGATGTGGTGAACTGACCATAGTCCCCATTGCCCTTGCCCCAGGGACACAAATGAGACTCCGGAGGACTTCAGGTCCATCAGTGATTCGAGGCTGATGTACATAAAGAATTCGCACTGCAACAAGTTAGTTTTGAAAAGGGAGGAGAGAGGTGGAAGTAGCCACAGCGAACAGAGAATTAGGACAGTGAAAGTACTGAAATAGCTGCAGTGAGGAATGAGCAGTAGGACCTTAACAGGACAGCACATTGGACAATTGTTTCATGTCTGCTTCAGAGACAATGCAGATTTTTCTACCTCCAAGTACTCAAGAAAACAACTGATCTTCTACAGGGCAAAGTCCTACATAACAGTCCTTAGAAGCAGATGCAAACTCAAGAAGTGGGGGTAGGGAAGAAGAGAAGTTAAGTGGACAACTCTCATTTGTTTTATTGTTACTTGGTTTACATTCCTGTAACACTTTCATTTAACACGTTCAAAAACTTTTGTTGAATAACATCCTTAGTAGTCACTTGTCTATCTAGCAGGCCCTATTCTCTGAAAGATTTATGCTGGCTGTCTACTACGAGTGGACTGAAGGTCCTCCTTAAATTCAATATACAAACTAAGGTCTATTTCTTTTTAAAGGAACTGCAGCACATTTTTATTCTTATATCAAAGGGTTCCAGAGCAAAACACATCCCAAACAAGTAGCCACAGCAGTCACTTGCTAAGATTGTAATCATCACTAAACCCATGTTTAACAACATCTGTACTTGTTGCCCCTGGGGCTACCACTAAATAGCACCAGTGAAATATGTCACAACTAAACCAGGAGAGATTTCAAAATACATCTCCGAAGAAAAAATAAAACATAGAAGTCCTCAGAAAGAACTTGAAGCTATTTTGTTCAAGCCACAGAAGTCCTCAAGATGAAGAGAGAAGCCTGTAAAACTCTGGATGAAGAATCTCACTAATTGGTTTACAAGTGTCAAAACAGCACGGAAAATGAACAGCACAGAAGCACTGCTTCAACTTCCACACTTGTTCCTATGCTTGGTGGAAGGATGAGGAAGTCTGCAGTCATGATGGCCCTGTGCACATTTGAGACAAACTGCCAGACAGTGCTACCATCTAATGAGACTCAAAACCAGTCAGGTCAGAGGCTGTGTTTGGTCTCTCGCTGGTAGCTCAGCAAGGTCATCGTAAAAAGCAATATCAAAGCATTTCTCTTGCTATTACTTACTTGGACACTGTTTTCCCCAGTTCACTGTTTTCCCTTTGAAGAAGTGTTCTGTTAATTTTCAGGCACTTGTAGTCCCAGAATAAACTCACTTCCAATCTCTTTCTTCCCTTATGACACCTTAGAGAAGAGTGGCTTTTTCCTTTTTGAGAGTGGTGGCAGCCAGCAATCTGCTGCCATGCCTGATTAAGTACCAGAGTCCAGTGACCAACAGTGTGAGGGTTCAGATTTGCTGTGACAAGGGACTTAATCCTCAGCAAATATAACCAAAAGACTTCTACACACTTGATTTAGAGGATGGTGCAAAGAATTTAACCTTTTTTCTTTCCTTATATGACTCCTACTCTTCTTAGGAGGTTAAACTCATTCCATTTAAGTCTCACTTTTCATATTTCATATAACATGCTCCCAAGTTTGAGAAAACTGCACAGCTGAGTCTGTTATAAGAAAGTACAATAGAAAGGGCATGCAAGGGTAATATGGTTAAGATATGGGAGTTCACAGCTTAAATATCCAAAGGTTACATCAAAATCTAGAAAACACTTAAGGGGATTGCACAAGGTATGAAGAAAACGTCTTTTATGTGTCCTAACAATTATTTTAACATTTACTTTGCATATTTTCAACTGTGAGAGTCTCTGCAGCAATAACAGAAACAAGTGACACAGTTACTGAAATAAAGTTTTGTTTGAACCTCTGTTTCTCCTATAAAAAGGAAGCCCCAAAAATTAAGGGCTTTTTATGGTAAGTAAATGGCACTAAGGTACTACACACACAAAGAAGAACTCTGAGCCAAATCCCTCCACCAAGATGAGAACATCAGAAGGAACCAAACGGCCAAATGTTATCAAAAACATGTATTGTATTGCATTGGTGCTTACTATTTAGATAATATATTCTTAGCCAGTCAAAGGATTTTTTGGTTATTCAAAACATGAATCCAAGTTAAAACCAAATAATTCTGTAGTACTTAATAAAATTAAAATGCTAGGAGTGGAAATAATTCCCCTACAAAACACCTCTGATCACCTGTGGTTTGTAAGCCACAACCCCTGAAATAAAGTGGAACATGAGTAAAGACATTAAGGGATATTTCTTTGGCTAGAAAATTATTTGAAGCCTCAGTACATACAGAATATGGTATGTTTATATATATACATACCAAATTATAGCGTCCTATTGTCACTGTATGTAAGGTTATGTTCACCAGAAGCAGGTCTTGCCTTGAGCTACTGCAAGGCCACCCCCACCAGAGCTTCTCACAGTTTGTAAAATGTGTTCTTGTGTTCAAGTGTGAGGAAATACAGTAATTTAGTCTCTACCTACCCAAGAACATGTTTCACTTCTTTTTAATGTCTGTTTTTAAAATATGATCCTCTGTCCCCATCTCTAGACTGCAACATCACTGTGGTTTATGCACTGTCAAACTTTACTTCTTGTATCACAGATATTCCAGCAAAATTCACAAATTTGTAGAAGTAAAAACAAAACTCACATGAAGCAAGACTTTGTGCAAACTATGAACAGGATCTAGGGCACAGCACAGAGTCAGAACAATGTTGGTCGGTTTGGATATGCCCACCTCAGGATTTCTGAGAGCAGGAGAAAAGAGCAGTATTTTGCCTTTTTGTCCTGCAAAATCACTGAAGCCTGATGTGCAAGCAGAATGAGAGAATGTGTAAATCCACCTGGTGTCAGACTAACAATTTGGAAAACCTAATATACCTGATCAATTAGTGCAGGTACAGAGGAATAATGATGAGGGACAGCATGAAGAAATTAAACAGCACCATCACTACTTCCAACACTGAGGAAACATGCCATTTCAATGTAGACATTCATACAAAAATGAACTTTAAAAGGAAAACAAATTAAGGTAAAGAAAAGCTGTGAATTTTTCAAGTATTGAAAATCCAGCAAATCCCACAATTCTTAGTAACCAAAACATAAAATGCTCTTCCTTCTGAAGCTGTGTTTGCATTGCATACAAAGTTTGTTTGTCTGGAAAAAAAATGTGATGGTGTACTGAATGCAAACAAAACTCCACCACTAAAAGACACGCCATTACTTTAGAATGTATGTGAACACACACAGAAACACACAGCTTGCCTTCCTCCACAAACCAGAATTACTGGTTCACTGAAAAACACAATCCGTAGGTTGGGTTTTCTTGCAAATTAAGGAATTAGGGCTAAAAAAACCAAAATGAAATGTACTTTTAATTAATTACTAACACCTAAAACTACCTGAAGTATGTTACTTTAGTGAACTGAAGGAACTGTGGGATTGTACAAGTAGCCAGTCTATATTCCTAAAATCATTGATACCTTACTCCATTACCATGTATTACAGCAAAAGTAACAATGAAAAATTTATGTTGTTCTCAATGTAAAAGACCCACCTCACTCCCTTTAATAGGGCATAAAAAGCAATTAACCTTGAAGTGCATTAACAAAGTATTGGATTTGAACCATTGAAAAAAATATATTTTCAGCCTGTGATGCTGGGCTATGTTTCTCAGTAGTATCTGTAAGGCTCATTATAACCATTGATGAGGATAGTAACATTTTCAAAAGATGAAATAAAAAGAAAAAATATGTAGTCAACAGGTATAGCTTCTAAGTTCCCACTTAGATTAGTGCAGGGAACAAAAAATGCATTTAAATTTAAAAAATATAGTATTTAAAGATCTCATAGAAGGATATTATGTTTTCCTTTAAAACCCAAAAATCTTGAATTATCCATCTGCCTTCCATGGTACGAAACCAGCCTACAAGCATTTTACTGTAAAAATAACTTTCTGGTGTTTCCAAGATTTCTTTGTGTCAGGGCTGCAGCTTTCCCCATTTGTGCAGTGCAACAAGGACAAGGTTCCTGCTCCATTGCATCCAGCACCACGGTACAGCTTTACAACGTGTTGGCACTACATAGAGCAGGAAAAGGTGCAAATTCCTGAGTAATTTCATCTTTCCCGCTGCCCACAAACAAACCTCAGAGGCTGCAGATTCCCCTTCTTTTAAGGCTCGTGTTCAAACCTTACACAGCCATAATAATATATTGAAGGTAAAGCCCGTATTTCATCACAGCTCTGGAATTTTCCCACAAGCACATAGCCAGGCATTAAAATTGCACTTCCATTGACATCATAAGCGCTCAGGCTCTCCAAGTGACACGTAATGACTCCTCTGGGGCTGTTAGCACACGGATGGAAGTCTGAGAGACACTTCATTGACACCGAAACAGCTCCAGTGTCTGCAATGTGATGGTAATGACTCCTCTGGGGCTCTTACTGTGTCACTAGAAATATGAAACCCTTCCATTAATGTTACAAAAGCATTTACACCGCTATCAGAAGTAAAACCCCAGGAATGTAGCAATAAAAAAAAAAAAATGAAATTATTAAGCTAAAAAAACCCAAAAGCTCAAATGCTCAGGGGAAAGAAATTTTCAGGAGACCTGTGTGTTTGTTTCAGCTTCACTGAAACATATTCATACATAAAAATACTGCCAAAAACCCAACAAACACATCCGCCCCCTCACAGATAAGTCATCAGCAGGCACAGATGAAAGGCGTGCCTAAAACTGCTCCCCATCCTGAAACTATAACTGATACAGGACCTTTATGAAATGTACTTACAATAAACTTTGCCTTTACAGTACTTCTGTAGCAAAAAGAATGTAATTAATGCTTCATCACCTCTCAAGAAAAGGAATGAATGGTTAGGAGTCAATAAGTGATATTCAGGCTGTGGTATTTCATTATTTACTTGACCTATTTGGCAAACAATTGTTAAAAATGTACATTCTGCAGTCCTGACTTTCAAAAAATAATGCTCATGGGAGAACTGCTAATGTATTGAATTTATTATCTGAGGTCACAAACTGATTATCAATCCATGTGTGATTTGTTGAACTAAAGTAACAAATCCAATTAGCTTTCCCCGGTTACATATAACTGACAACAACTTAGAATTGTATTATAAACCAACAACTTAGAATACTATTATGAACCATGAACAAGGGGGGTTTTGTATGTAGCATTTTTAAAAAACAACTTAGTGTTTTTCTCTTCACAACCACTTCATGGGTTTGATTTTTCTGATAAAAAAGTCCCCTTGAATAGATTCTCCAAGGACTGCTTGTATGTTCTGTACGGAGTTGCCAGGATCAGAGACCCAGTGTTGAGGGCCCTCATTCTATAACCTATAAATCCACCAGGAAAAGTTTAGGAAAACTCACAACAGGCAAACATAAGTAAAAAAAAAAAATGCAATAATTATTAACTACAAGCAACAGGAAGGTTATGGCATGTATATATTAGTATGCTGCAAAACTCAGAAATCAGCTTCCCCACAAGAAATAAATCCATCAAGACAGACTTTTCGCTGGAGCAGAAACTCAAGAAAGGAAAGAAGGGGAAAAAAATAAAAAAATGAGCAAACCCAAACCAGCAAAACACCAAATCAACCAACCAAAAAACTCCACTAGTACTAAAGGAATTATCAGCAAAGATTAGATTAGAAACCCATCAAGTCCTTGCTCTTATCAAGAAGCTTCACTTTTGGGACAGGTGGGGTCAAGACAACTCAGGGAAAAAAACCTTAGAGAAGGAAAATCAATTTGCAGTTTGTGGAAACAGGGACTGCTTGAGATACTAAACATGTGTACTGCTCTGAAACTCACTGGGTACAAGGATCCACATATTGAGTAAATATCATGATAGGTAAAAGCAAAGAGAAGTCCAAAGTTTCTAAACAGGTGTAAGGAAAAATAAATAAATAAAAACAAACATGAGGAAACATTTCCCAACATCTTCGGAGGAAAAGAAGGATTGCAGCTGGCCAGTTCCATGTATCCTTAAGGCACACTTGTGGGCAGGAGGCCAAAACTTGCCAAATTCTGTATGTTTCAGTAGCTGTGAAAAATATTTTCTTACTATTACTGATGAAAGAAAGGTACTAAGTGTTCACGCTGTCGTGCCGAGTGAAAAGCTGCTGAAAAACTCCTCGCCAATTCAGCAAAGCCACTAACAAGCCTGTGGGTTCAGCGAATGTTTTTAACGCAGACTTAACTTTAACAGTCCCCAAACTTGACAGAAACTAAGATGACTTTAGTAGGCAACAATGGAAAAAGCAAGTTCCCTGACAGGAACGGACCAGCAGCTTTGTCTGCAAAAAATGCCAGCTCCAGCACTTTCACACCTGCCCAAAGCACACAGCTCAGCTCTAAAACATGCAGTCAGCTGAGAATCACAGCGAGAGCTATCTCTGAAAAGTGTATCCGTACATCACTTAAGTGCAAAGCCTTTCCAACACTGGGACCTCTCCAGCTCAGCCCTTGGAGCGCCGCTTCTCCCGAGGACGGGAACACGGTGCTAGTGGGGACAAGGCAGGGCCAGCAGTGCCACAGTCAGCATTTCCCATGGAATTCACCACAGTCAACACCCCTGCCCCCGAAAAGCCCAGCCAAGGAACACAGCCCGTGTCCCTGTGCCACCTGCAGTGCAGGGGCTGAGCACAGCACCTTTCTCCTCCGACTGAGCTTCCCAAACCGCAGCCATCCCGAGCTGGCCCATCCGTCTGCATCCACAGCCCCTGCCAATGCTGCTGCCTCACCTGGAGCCTGGACAGAGGGTCCCAGTGACACACGGGGTTAGGGATTAGAGGGCATTGATTAGAAATAGATATTTACATGATGTATATTATTAATATTTGGCTGCATTTTACTGTGCTAACTGGCTGTAAAGGAAGACAGGGGGTACATATGGCAATATGAAAGAATGCAAGGATGTGTGATGAGGGAAGGGTGATGCTCACCAAAACAGGACAGAGTACACTAAACTTGCAAGGGTACCGAGATAACAAGGCTCCTCAGACCCCCAGAACCAGACTAGACCAGCCTCGTGGTTTGAACTGTGACCAAAGGATCAGTAAGCATGAGCAAGTAGATGGGGTGAAAAGGTCAACTTTGATGAAGACCACTTACTTCATCCCTTGAGACCCCCAAGACCACCACCAGAGACATGCACGGGCGCAAGGGACTGATAAGTGAATTAGCATATGAAGCGGGACAGGCTGGGGCCAGGAAATGAATATGCATAGATGTTTTGCAAAACCCAGTCTACATGTAACATTTTAGAGGACGAAAAGGAACGCTGAGAGCAAGTAGATGCGCATGTCTTTGTGGAGCGATCCCACGTGCGCCCAGCCAAATAAACTACAAACTTACTTTGAGTTTTAGAGTCTTTCTGCATATCACCAGGACAAGGTGCTGAGATGCCGTATGTCACCACCAGCCTGNAATAATTTAGATACTTGAAAATTAGCAAATTGGGGAAAAAATGCTTTTGTTACTGGTACCATTAGTATTGATGGAAGAGAAGAGGCTGTATTTCTTTTGATGCTCCATATTTGGGTATGCACTGGCTGCTGCCTGGGTAATAAAAATTTATTCCCTATTGTTTGTTGTCATAAACTGGACACTTCACTATCACTGCTCTGCTGTGGGTAAATTTTAACTTGACATTCCCCACCAGGGCATTGCAAACCACCAGGTCTATGTTATGTTTGCCAGTGTATGCCTTGTATAATACCCACACTGGCTTTAGATGGCTTTTGAAGGGGGTATTTTTATTTATTTATTTATTGCTATTTTACATATAGATGTAGCTCAGCGGGTTGCATTTGATAGCAGGTGTTATCTTAAAGAAAATACCATGATAATAAAACAGTTGTGTGGCAACAGCGAACTTAGCATATTTAGTGAACTATAAAAATCTTGGAGGGATACAGGTTGTATGTTGCAGGAGATGAAATAATCCCTTGCTGTTTACACACTGGTAAAAAATTCCAACTTTAAGTTTATTGGTTTCATGTTTCAGTACTGCCAGGTCTTCTTCCATATATGCTAGGACATAGAATATTAAACCCTGTGACATTTTAAATAAATACTCCTGCTTGTAGCTTTCATTCATCTGTTTGCTAATGCTGCCATAGTAGAATATTTGAAAATGAAAACTCATTTGAATTCATATGAATCTGCTCAGGCTGTCAGAACAGCAACCTGCTGAAAAAACTTGATTATTTCTTCATGTTGTTGTCTTCCTCTGATATTTTTATTTTTATCCTGCACTAGCATCTCATAGGGTTTGGATTTTTATTTAAGGCTTACATGGCAACACCAGTGTCCTGTTAATTCAGGACAGCTCCTTTGTGCTCTTGCTGCAATTCTTTCATGACTCTGCCTATTTTTATTTTTATAAAATAATTAGATATATATATAATATATATAATTTTTAGGCACAAAACAAGCTTGAACACAGCAGTTTAAGCAGCAGAATGATGCAAACATTGGCAGGTTTAGAACTGTCATTGCTGTGTTTGCCATGCAGCGATGAAGACGTGCAATCTCCCCAGCACAAGTCTGGGAGCCTGTGCCAGCTGGCTGCCTGCCCTAACCTCAGGGAATTGTAATAAATGATGCCTGAGCAAATGGGCACCATCTGGGCAAAGCTCAAGTGAGCTTGTCTGGACAAGGCTCCAGGGTCATGTAAATGAAATGGACTTCAATGTTAAGATGTGAATGAACAATTCCTCCTTCTATAAATCTGGCTGGATCCAGTGCAGGTGCAGAGTGCTGGCAGTATTTATAGACTACCTGGAATTTATAGATTTTTAAAGATGTCCATTGTTTATGTGTATAAACAGCTAACTCTGATGCCCATCTTTCACAACAGCCTTGAGAACAAAAAGTCAGCCTTGAAAAGGAATGAAAAGGGAAGGGGCATGGAGCAGCCACACAAGTGATACCTTCATCCAGGTTTATTCATACCTGTTGGATCTCTGATTTTTACCAGCACAAATAACAGTGCTTTGCTATAGAACTGGTACATTTAGTAGGACTTGCAGATTTTTGAATGCAAAACACAAGTCCAGCACTGACAATAGCAGGTGAGAAGAAAATGTAGCTTTAGCAGCTACAATGTAATCCATTGTCCAAGGCCTTCTATTTTGAACTCTTCGTTGTAGTTGATTCCAGATTTAGTTTTTCTGCTTCTGATTGTTGTTATACAGTATTTTATTTTTCTCAAGCCATTTGTGTTTTAATAAGATACAGGAGGATTTGTAATTTTTGATCTTGTTCACTAATAGCTTTCAGAAGTTAGTTAATAATTTTGAATTTGAATAACCCTAAAATAAGGTGTGATTCTTAGTTACTGGTCTGTTATATTTTTTTTTTATTTTATTTTTACTTTACTTTATTAGTTACTTTGCCTGTTATATTTTTCTCCACCCTGTGCTTGATGGTAAAAGTCCCTTTGAAAGAGCTACTTTGTACATCTGTGTATCCCTTGGAAGCTTGGGAATCCTGGCTCTTTAGCTGTAGTTCCGAGTCCTTGCGTGACATTTTTTCCATACAAGGCCATTAGTCCTGGCACAAGTTGTCACTACGATGGGTATTTTTCATTTGTAATTTTGTCTTCATGCATAAATACGTTGTATATGCCAGTGCTGCATATTTCTGAAAAACATCCTCAAAACTTCATCTGTATAGTGTTGAAATTTCATAAAACTCCACACAGCGAAGACAACTGTAAGTCAATGTTGTCAATTATGGATGATTCAAATATTACAGCCTTTCTTAAAAATATGAAAGAACTTTCAATTCCTAGTTCACAGCTTCAGATTGAAACTTCTCTGACAGGTTCTGACAGCACAGTGACAACCACGATCAGCATTACCATTCCCAGCCCGTCACACACACACACATATATGCCAGATGGATTTCTGTTTATGCTTTTCCCTTACTTTTAAAGGACTTTACGTCTGCACTGGAAGTTAGTTTTTTGTGACTGTCCAGGCAGGGAGGATATTCTGTTTCTGCTGAGTGCTGTGAAGTGTTCTATCCCGTGCACTCACTGCCTCAGCTGCTCTAGCAATGTGCTGCCCCTTTGTGCTCACAGGGCTGAGCCACAGGAGAGGGCTCTGGGGGCTCACAAGCAGTGGCTCCTCCAGCTGAAACACAGGGATCACCCTTTCCATGAAGCTGAAACACAGGGATCACCCTTTCCATGGAGCTGAAACACAGGGATCACCCTTTCCTTGGAGCCAGTAGGAGCTGTGCTAAGCTGCTCAGCTGGAAGTCATTCTGCATCTTGCAAGAGACTGATTTAAAAGTCATTCCTCCCAGGGCAGCTGGGGTGAAGAATTTGTTTGGGAATTAAGCAGATGCCCCTCAAAACTATGCACTTCCTTTTAAAATCCAGTTGCCATAACAACTGTGCAGCACTTTTGCTCTCAAACAAAGCCCTTTTTTGTGTGCTAGGAAGCTTGCACTCCAGGAGAGCAGCTGATTTACTTTCACTGAGGAAACACACCATATGACTTGCAAAATGTCAGGCACTGAAGAGTACAAACTGAAGCTATAAAACTACATTGGAAATAAAATAGTTTTGTACAGTTTATAGTTTATATAGTTATATAATAGTTTATATCTTCTCTGGGTTCTTAGCTTTTTTTTTTTTCCTTAGTAAATGTGAAGATTGAGTCAAAATTTACCATTGACAGTATTGAGGCAATGGCTCTGATAGATTGTAAACTATGAGAGCGTTGAATGCCAGATCTTGGAACCCTCAGGCATCTGTAAAATAACTACCACTAAGAAACCTACATCTGCCACACTTATGTTCTCTACTAAGATGGTGCTGATTGGTGAATACCATGTAATATTGAGCAGTGTAGTTTGTATCAAGCTGCTGAATTCCATGTGCAATACTTTAAGGATCAGGTTCTTGCCCACTGACAACTGGGTAAGAGTTGCAATTTTTTACCCTCCTCGAGATTATATGAGAGAAACTATTTACAAGAGTCTGAAGTGCCAGGACATGGGGAATGGCTGCCAGTGGCAGAGGGCAGGGCTGGATGGGAGATTGGGCAGGAATTGTTCCCTGGCAGGGTGGGCAGGCCCTGGCACAGGGTGCCCAGAGCAGCTGTGGCTGCCCCTGGATCCCTGGCAGTGCCCAAGGCCAGGTTGGACATTGGGGCTTGGAGCAGCCTGGGACAGCGGAGGGGAAAACCTTACAGAAGTTTTCTTCTGGAGAGTAAATCAAGCATCTGCCCACAACTGGTTAAAACTGCAAGACTCATCCTTCTCTTCTAGACTTAAGACCCCTCTAGCTCCCCAGTTGAATGGACAGGGACCATGACAACAAGCATGGAAATGAGTAGATTCCAGCTTTGTAGCATGTGATGACAGAGGCTCGTGATTAGTTTCTTACAACATCAGTGATGTGTGCATCAGCACTTTTCTACACATATATTCTAAGCTTGCTTTGCACTTCGTCATTTTCCTCTAGTCACACTGTCTGCATAATTTCCACTTGTGCTCCCCTTCACTCTGTACTCAGCACAGTATTTTCTTGACCAGGAAAAATAGCTTTCCCACAGTGCTTTATTTCTGACAGAAAGCAGTAATCACTTTTCTAGAAAGCAAACAATGTCAGATACTTTTGTTTGACAGAGTCTGAGCAGAATTAGACTTGCATTTATTATTTATAAAATAATATCCAGAAAGAACAAATGCAGAAGGTAGCAGTGACCCCAACATCTGAAGGCATGAGGATGCCTGACTTGCACCGATTGGAAGGTCTCTACTGGGTTGCAGGGCTTCAGAAGGCTCCAAGTCTGCATTCCTAATAAATTTAATTACCTGGAGATCAGAAGTTAAGTGCTGCTCGCGTTTGCCTCGGAAGTCATTTGACACATTGACTGCATCTTTGCCAACCCTGTTAATATTCCCAGTGTGGTACAAAAGGGATGAGTCTCATCAGGGTGTGCACCCTGTGTGTCCATCACCCAGAGAGCAAATACCTGTTTGTGCTTTTGGCTCCATTTGTTTAATTGATAGTCATTAAATGTAGTGACTCCGTTACTTAGGAGAGCTATTGTACTCCTCACATATGCTAATTTAATAATTGTGGCTGCTCATGTTTTCATATTAATTTGTTGTTAGAACTTTACTAAGTCAGGGGTGGAGTTCTCTTCCTGATGTGGTTTTTGGGAGCACAGTAGGGCCAGTGCTCTTGTGTGTGAAAGCAAATCGTAACCTGCAGTCTGTATTGTGCAGTAATCCACCAAAATACCCACTTCAAATTACTCCAAAATTCATCTTTCCCTGCATATAGATGTCTACGGAATTGTATCTCTTCTTGCAGCACAGCTACAACATCTGCATTTCTGATTTTAGTCCATGAACGATGGACTGGGAGGGACTGAGTGGGGCATGCTAAAGAGAGGAAATGGTTGGGAGTCATTAGTTTTCAGGGAAGAAATACCTTGTTAAGTGTCACAAATGAACGGCACCAAGAGCTGGGAATCTGATGGCCTCATGCAGACACATCACGCAAGATCGTGAAGCATTTAAAAATCCAATTTTATAATTAATATCTTTTGAAAAATCCATCATGCAGTATTTTGTTTGAGTAGAGAAAAACGTATTCAGCAGTTAATAATCTATTCAGATGAACCAGAGTGTCAGAAAGGAAAATTTTATTTACTTAAGGCACGATTTTAAAACTTGGTGGGGGTTGATTATTACATTTCTGTGTGTGTCATCTCCCTAAGGTGAAAAGGTGCATTACTTCCAGTCTCCTAATGAAAATGGTTCTCACCAATAAACACCTAGCACTACTTACACCTTGTTTAGTGTTTCAGTTTATAAAGGATATTATTACAAAAACAATAAAGACTCAAAAGACTAAATGTGTTTTGTGGAAATGAAAGGAAAATTCAACAGTATTTTTAATGATTCTTGGGAAACAAAAATTTGGAAACTAAAATTTTGAATGACCTGGTTGTGGGTCATTGTTTTCTCAAGGTTATTGATGCAAATAGAATTCAGGTTTCTGTAATTTGTAAATTGAATATTTTTCTCCAGAAATGTCAGCCAGTGGTGGTTTACACCAGTGCAGGGACAGAAGCTGGACTTGGATGATCCTTTTGTGTCCTTTCCAGCTCAGGTTATTCCGTGATTCCATGATTAACAGTTATTTTCCAAGGAAGATGCAAAACCAAATCAAAACTCAGTATTTCTATGATTTCCAGTAGATCAGGGATTGCTAAAACACAATGTGAATAATTATGAGTGCAGATTCCAGAGACATATTAGCACCTGCCATTTTGAGTGTGGAGAAAAGAGAAAATAGATTTTACAATTTCAATACACATGGGTTTTTTCTTCCCTGCATATCTTAAAAGCAAATGATGTTTTTCCTTGTTTGTTTGTTTGTTTGTTTAGGATTATTTTTGTTTTGTTTTACATTCTATAAGAAACAATTTAAGTTCTTTTAACTCAGGAAAAAATAAATTATATTCGGTATCAAATTGTGTCTTGAGAGATAGAGCTCTTGCTATTAAAAATCAAGACAGGCAGTATAAAAAACAGTGTCTGATTGCTTTCTTAGCAATTCCATTGTTTTCTTTCTGCTTTCAGAAAATTGTCTTGAGATTGGATTTCCCCTTATTCCCCTATACAGTAGCATGCAATTTAAAGGGTTTTGGTTGGGCTTTTTATTGTTTGTTGGTTTGTTTCAAATACATTTTCTTTTTGGTTCTAAGAAGGCTTATTACAACACAGAAATATTTCACCTTTGCAGCACAAGAAGGGTGCCCAGTTTCTGGGCTTAAACAAAACTTTTAGTTTTTACTCACATAAATAATATTTTGTATATCTTCTATTCAGATGATGGAGCCATCTAATTTCTTCACATAAAAGAAATTTAAAACTGGATTCACTGTTTTATGGCTCTCAGTATATTAGCACTGAGTATTCTTTGCTGAGGAAACAAGAAGTGTTACTTTTTTCTTGAACTTTTAATTTTCAAGATGAGAAGAACATCTGTTTCAGCAATGGCTTCTCAGGATATTGAGAACTCTGTGCTTACCTTGTCCTCGGTGCCTGTTGGAAGTGTGGAGCCTCTGTGAACTTCTGTCAGTCCAGTTAATTAGGTTTAAAGCAATATAATCAGCCTCTGCAATTAGTTATAAGCAAGTTGATGTGGAACTCCCTGTATTTGTCTGCTCTACTTGAAATGAAAAGGGCAAAGATTTAAATATTGGTATAAAAATCTGATTAGGACCTTATGCTGCAAGGAATTTCTTGATCTGATAGAAGAGATCAAATTTCATAGTATTTAACAGGATTTGAACAACAACCTGGAGTAGTGGAAGGTGGCCCTGCACAAGGCAGGGATTGGAATGAGATGAGCTTTAAGGTCTCTTCCAATCCAAACGATTCTGTGAGTCTATGATCTATTGTACCTCATTATAATTAAGCCAAACTATGTTAAGAAATATTGTCAACTGTTCCCTTGGTCTTAAGTTGCTCATTTGCATGAAAAATAAATGATTTTCTCTTTCATCAGTTGAGATCTGCAAAAGACAAGTATAATCCTGGTCTTGAATTGGGATGGCAGAGTTTAAGGTTTTAAACAACAAGATTTTTAGTGTGATCTTTGACATTTTGGATGAAAATAGAAATATAGTCTCTAATGACTGTGAGTACCACTAAGATCAGCAGTATCACAAGCTATAAAATAGATGTAATGAAGAGTACTACCCAACAATCTAGCTGATTATCCTGGTTATGCAAGTCCTGATTTTGATAGTGAGGTAACCTGGTAGCTCCCATCTCAGTGTGGCAATTTAGTACAAGGAAGTTTGTCTATAATGGGATCTGCAACTTTCTCTGAGCCTCTGGAACAGCTGTGGGGTTCTGTTTAACACCTGGACTGAGTGACTTCTACATTAATACTGAAGACATGTAATTATACAAAAAAAAAAAAAAAAAAAANNNNAAAAAAAAAAAAAAAAAAAAAAAAAAAAAAAGAGAAAAAGCTACCTAGCAAAGGTAAAAGAAAAAATGAATGCCCCAGTCTTGCCTCTCTTATTCTAGTGCACCTGCTTATGTTTAGTACCTATCATCGCCTTTTAAAATCATTTTGTACCTTGTATCCACCTGAGAACAGAGAGTGTCTTCAATCAGAAAGTGTAAAAGCCAAATGAACTTTTAACTTCCAAGTGTCAAATGAATTTTTAACTTCCAAGTTAAAAGAAAGAGTTCCTTCTTGGCTTTCTTGTAGCTTCTAGTGCTAATTTGAAGCTGGCATTATTGGATGATGTTGTAATGCCTATGTGCTTCTTGTTAGCCCTGTTATAAAAGCAATCTTAAATGTTACGTAAATAATTTCAATTTCAAAGACACAGGAAAATAGTAACAAAGCTGTTTGTGACCGGTAGTTGTAGTATTCTTTGCATGCTCCTCAAGGGAGCTTGGTCCTTTAGTGCTTTTCAGCTCATATAATCAGTATCTTTGATATTTTTACACCATGAGACCTTTGCAAAGTGTAACTCACTGAGGCCATCACAATGCTGCTTTAAATGGCCCTGTTATACACCAGGAAATGCTTTCTACCTTCTTTTAGTGCTAAGTCTCCAAGGCGTACATTTCTGTTATTACCACAAAATAAAAGTCCTTACTAAGCTTTCTGAAATCACTCTTCTTAGACTGCTTCCAGCTGATGCATAGAAATTCATTCTGAATTACTTCAACTGTGGTTTGAAATAATAGTGTGAGTTGTTAGTTACTGAGAAAAAGAGAGATTGTGTTTATGTCTGTGTGCTCTTAACACTAACAGTGAAAAGGGTGCTCAGGCTTTGGCAGAGGGTGCCCAGGGCGGTTTGGAGTGCCCATCCCTGGAGGTATCCAAGGAACAACTGGATGTGGCACTTGGCCCTGGGCTGGTGAACAAAGTGGGGATGGCTCAAAGGCTGGGTTCTCATGCTGGAGGTGCTTTCCAGTCTCAGTGGTTCTGTGGTTGTTGTCAGCAGCCAGTGGGGCTGGCATAACCAGCTCTCAAGTGTAACTTCTGCCTTTCCTGTGTGCCTTATTGTGACATTCCATCTGCAGTAAATTACAGTGTCTGAAAAGATCAAATTGAGATAATTAATGAATTGCATGTCAGTGGATTCGTTCTGTAAAGTGAATATGGTAGTGCTTTCTTATTACAGATTAAGTTATTTATTGCCTTGGGTATTCATTAGGGCTCAGCACAGCAGCTCTGTGCTCTAACACCAGCACACTCACACTTCAAGATCCCAGCTACTTTCTATTTCCTACTGAACAGCTTTATTTTTCTAGTTTGTATACAGTGGGAATGAATTGTTAAACAAGTAGGAAAAAAGCTGTACTAAAACCTGCTTACTTATGAGAGGAGTTATTGAGGAACTCCTGAAGTGTCTGGGTGGGTGGGCTCCACTGGGCACCAGCAAGACAGTAGCATTGATTGATTGATTGATTGATTTAGAAAGGGTGAACATGGTAAAGTGGAGGTACTTGGGTGGCAAAAGAAAAGGAAGTGAGATATGAAGCAAGTGACATGTTTGAGGGTGCAACTC
Organism: Oxylabes madagascariensis; assembly: GCA_013400675.1. NCBI lineage: Eukaryota > Metazoa > Chordata > Aves > Passeriformes > Timaliidae > Oxylabes > Oxylabes madagascariensis. Next base: position 51,275 of record VYZR01055907.1, on the reverse strand, counting down.
TTGAATAGCTCTGTGCTCATCAGGTTTGAGCTAGGACAGTATATTTGTAGTTCCAAATATACAAATATACTCAGGTCTGCCTTGGTTCTCCAGTTGGAAGGGACAGGATGTGTTTTCATGGAATCACAGAATGGTTTGGGTAGGGAGAAGCCTCAAAGTTCATCCAGTGCCACCCCAGCCACGGGCAGGGACACCTCCCACTGTCCCAGGCTGCTCCCAGCCCCAATGTCCAACCTGGCCTTGGGCACTGCCAGGGATCCAGGGGCAGCCACAGCTGCTCTGGGCACCCTGTGCCAGGGCCTGCCCACCCTGCCAGGGAACAATTCCTGCCCAATCTCCCATCCAGCCCTGCCCTCTGCCACTGGCAGCCATTCCCTGTGTCCTAGCACTCCATCCCTTGTAAATAGTCCCGCTCCATTTCTCTTGTAGGCTCCTTTCAGGGACTGGGATGTCATCAAAGGATTTCTCTGTCTCAACATATTAATTAGAGATGTTTTGGATATGTTTAGCCACTCTCATGGTTCGAAACTAGAACTCCAGAAGTCTTAAAAAAAAACAAACTTTAAGTAATTGCTTGTGACCATTCGTAATATGCCACTGGAATACCTACAAATATTGGCAAGGTTTTCTTTCCTGAGGTTTTTGGAGTAGTAGCAACCTTATGATTGTGGAAAAATCATGCAGAAATATGGGGAAAGCAGCTGAAGGCATTCATCATATCATTCTGAAGTCCATATGAAAGGTTTGAGAGACTCTTAAACCTTCTGTAGCAAAGGTGACTTTTGCTAATGTTAATCTGTTCTGCCAGAGAAGACAAACCCTTTTAACATTTGATTGTTGTTCATCTCAGCACAAGTAAACGTGTGTGTGCTGCAGGGGAGCTTTCAGAGCAGCTCAAACATCACTGCTTTGGGTACACCTTTGGGCTGGAAAGGGCTGTGTGCAGGTAAAATTCACTGCTGAAGGATTTTGGAAATGGGTTCTTGCTCATTAGAAGAACAAATGTTGAAATTATTATTGCAGGTCTAATAGTAGGAGTGTTTGATTATTCAGTTCTCTTACACCAAGAGGGGAAATCTTTCTTTGACAGATTTTTGTACCATGATATTCAATCTAATGTATTGCTACAGTGAAAACCTCTTAAGGCTGAAACCAGATGGAATTAGATGAAAACCAGAAAACTCTCTTTTATTAAAACCATACTGCTAAGTCTTATCTTTTACAACTTTGTGCTTTTATTTTTGCTCATTATTTTAAACCCTCTAAATTATCAGTTCTAAAATGTTGATTCATATTTGTTAATTAAACACTTTTTCTACTTTATTCTGCTAGTCTGATAACGAAATAACAAAATATTTAAGTAGGTTTAATACAACAACCTTATGAAAACAAAACATGTGGAAGTAAATTTTTCACTTTCTCCCCTTGATTATAAGAGGAATTAAGTGTGCCTGTCTAGTTGTCTTGCACTGAATAAAATGAAAGACAAAAACAAAGCAAGAATAATTTCATTAACTTAAAAGAGTTTACATACTATAGGCAAAAGTAGTAGGGAAGGAGAATACAAACTGTAGTTATTTCCTAAGGACTTTTGCTGAGTCCTTCATCCAAAGGATGAAAAGATAAAGCAGGTGTAAGACTGAAGTATCAAGTAGAAAATGGCCAAAGATGATATTGGCTAAATTGTTGAGTTCATAGACTAAGGTGAAATCTTAGAGTGGGGTGGGGTTTTTTTGTTTGGTTTTTTTTCCTTATTGATAAAGTATTTTTGAGAAATAGCTTTGAGACTGCTTGGGTAAGTATTACAGAATTCAGGATCCAGAGATGGTGGTTTATTATTCCACCATCCTCTGCAGGATACTCTAAAATAATCTGCTTTATCTCCTACCTTTAGAAACAAAGATTTACACAGCACTGTGTGCCCTTCCCGATTTTGGATGCTGCTGTGACAGATTTCTACTCTGGGAGAAATTTATCCTTAAGAAATGCTGATGATCTTTCTTGACACGTATCAAGATGCTGAAAGCATTCTTGTATTGTCCCAGGCTTTTCCTGTAGCATTTGCCTTTCCCCTTGCTTTAACACTAATGTTAAAAATAGTTTGATATATTGTGAATTCCAGCTGTGGTGATATTCACCCTTCAGTCCATAGGTCTCTTGCCATGACACTTGGCTTCTGTTCTGCTGCAAATTCTATCACTTTAAAGTTGAACATTTATTTACAAGCCACCAAAGAAGAAGTCTTGGTGCAAGAGAATGAATAAATCTTTCTTATGAAAGACATTGGAACAGGAGATAAAATTTTTAAAGCCTAAAATTTTCATAGCAGGTAAAGTTCTTGCACAATTGATCTTTAATTTATTTAAACAGAGTGGATACTTCTGCTGGTTTGACTGACAGTTGTTTTTCTGGACGGGGAGCTATCCTTTATGTATATATATATATTTGTTTTTTGCTTTGCTCTCCTTTATATTTTACATTGGAGTAAAGGGCTAAGGCCAGATTGATCTGTTGCAGAGCGACTGCTCATCCTTTTATTTTGTGGCCTGACTCCTTGCATTGCTCTCTAACCTCACACTTGTTTTTCTCCTGGCAATCTATTTCTTTCCCTCAGGTGCCTTCAGGCTCTGTCCTGAGGGCTTCACCCAATCACCACTTTGCAGTTCCACTGTTTTCTCCTCCATGATCTCTCCATCTCTCTTATGCTTCTCTGGTTTTTGCCAGTTCTAAGTTGTAAGTCATTTTTCCCTTCCTGTGTGATTGCAACCAGCAGCACAGACACTCTCCACCCTTCCCTAACCCTATCCTGCGCATCACTAGAATTCCTTCTGTGGTTTTGCAATAGGATAAATCTGTTCTTCTGTCTCACAGATGCTGGCCTGTGGCTCTCCTTGCACCTCCATCACAATCTCCACAGTGAAAACCTCGCCCATGACTTCAAGGGTTGCTTCACACACAGCTTTGTCTTTGCAAGTCTTGTATTTATCACTGCTCTCCCACAGCTCTCTCCTTTTCAGCAAGTGCTGGAAATGCTGGATTGTCTGAATTCAGGGCTTGTTTCCAGGGATGGTTTTCATATTGGATCTTCTCTTTCAAGTTGTGCAGTTGTTTACACTCTCACTCTTTATAGAAAAAGAGATGGTAGAAAAAATGGTGAATTTATTTTCACACTCTACACCAAAGAAATAATAATCACTTTTTTATACCATGGAGTAACATGTGAAAATTACTTAATTTTTAGTGGTAAACAACAGTTTACTTATTATTTATCTGAGCAATTATTTATAGCAATCATATTATTTATTGTCTCCAGTACCAAGCTGCTATACTGTGAGATGTTGTGGGATTTTGCTTTTTTGCGGGGGTGGTTCTTTAGGGTGGTTTCTTAGACTTTTTTTACATCAATTCAATAAATTTGCAAATAATTTGAAAAAATCAGTTCTTCACTTTTCTACAGATCAAGATAGTTCTTTACTATTTGCTTCAATATTTTCTCTATCAGACCCCTGCTGGAATGTTGGGTAATACATCCTGCCAAGATACTGGATATTTTATTCTGTTACACCAGGGAGAAAAAAAAATCATTGTTTTTTTACATATCATTCAGTAATGATTAATCTCATGTTGAATAATAATTTTTAATTTCAATTTCTTGAATATATTTATTAATTTACCTCCTGCTAATATGCTGCTTTAGATGCCACTATTTTGAATTTATTTCTGTACTTAAGTATCATTTGCATAATGGCATTAAGAGGTCCACTCCTGAGTATTCGGTGGTGGGATGTTGGACAGAGTGAACAGGTTGTAATTAGTGGCATCTGACCTTCAACTTCATTAATATGCAAATAGAAATACCACAGGGTGCAAAAGCATGATGCTATTAAAGCAGTCACTTCTGTTTGTCAGATTTCAGTCATAGTGGTTTGCTTTTTATTTATTTTATATAATACATAATGTCACACGATTTTTTAGAATAAAATACCCATGTAGAGGTGAATATATAAAATTGTACATGTCCAGAGGCAAAGGGGGTTCTTGTATTCCATAGAGATAATGGGGAAAGCTAAGCAAGCACAGCATGGACATTGTTCTTTTTGGCTTTTCTCACATGAATCTTCTTTCCCTGAGATCCTGATTCATCCAAAGCCCTACCATGACTGCAATTCTACCACAGCTTTATACCAGCAAGGTTGGGAGTGGATCACACTGGTTTATTCAGCTTCCCCAGCAGCAGCTGCTTACAGAGGATGGAAAAATACATTTTCTCAGCTTTATTTTGGAGTTTTATCCTCTGCATGTCATTATGCCCTCTAGGTAGATAAGACACATATCAAGAGTCCCGGGCTGGGTGAGGCTGGAGGGCCCCAGGGCTGCTCTGGTGCCACCTCCCTGCTCCAGCAGGGCCATCCCAGAGCACAGGGCACAGTGGTGTGTCCAGAGGGCTCTGCAATATCCCCAGGGAGGAGACTGCACAGCCTCAGTGCACAATCTGCTCAGGGCTGGCACTGCCCAGGGCAGAAGTTGTGCCTCCTGTGCAGGGGCAGCTCCTGGGCTCAGTCCCTGCCCGTGGCTCTTGTTCTGTTGCTTGATCTTGATGCTCGGGAAGAATTCAAATGAGGGCATTGAAGGCAGTGTGAGCAGCACATTGAGAGAGGTGATTCTGCCCCTCAGGTGAGACCTCACCTGCAGAGCTGCCCGAGCCCTGGAGCCCAGCACAGGAAGGACCTGGAGCTGCTGCAGAGAGCCCAGAGGAGGCACCAGAGGTGCCGAGGGGACTGGAGCACCTTTTCTGTGGAGCCAGGCTGGGAGGGCTGGGGCTGCTCAGCCTGGAGAGGAGAAGGCTGTGTGGAGACCCCACAGCTCCTTACAGGGTCTGCAAGAAAGCCAGAGAAGGATTTTTTGACCAGACGCTGGAGTAACAGGACACAGGGAATGGATTCTCACTGCCAGAGGGCAGGGCTGGGTGGGATCTGGGGCAGGAATTGTTCCCTGGCAGGGTGGGCAGGCCCTGGCACAGGGTGCCCAGAGCAGCTGTGGCTGCCCCTGGATCCCTGGCAGTGCCCAAGGCCAGGTTGGACACTGGGGCTGGGAGCAGCCTGGGACAGTGGGAGGTGTCCCTGCCCATGGCAGGGGTGGCACTGGATGAGCTTTAAGGTCCCTTCTAACCCAACCTATTCTGTGATCCTACGATGAGAAGTATGCCATTCCTCAAAATTTCCTGTCCCTTGAGTACTTCATCTCTTACAAACTTATTTAAATGCTGAAGAAGTGTCAAAAATGTTTGGTTTTCATTTTTAATGACTCTATTTTTGGAGGGTTTAAGTGACACATTCACATCCATTCCAGGCATTTCTATCAATCATCTGTATAAATCACCCTGCCAAGCTCGCCCTTATCTGCGTGCACAGCAGAGTCACAGTGAGTTCTTTTGGATCAATGAGCAACTTTTCCCTGGAAACACTCCTCTCCCAAGTGGGTACAGTGAAGTTGCTAAGTGACTGCTCTTGCTGCTGCGTAGCTGTACTCACATCAGCCTGACAGAAAGCAAAGCTTGGAGAGAAAGTAAGAGGCAGCACAGCTAGAGGATGATGATGTGTTTGCTTCCTGGGAACAGTATTATTGCCATTTAGAACTTCTAACTTAGCTCTTGCTGAGTGCACTTGCTCTTTGGCAGGATCAGCAAAGGTGAATTTAACTGTTATTCCATGAAGTAGAATCCCTGTGCCTGCTCTTCCAGGCAGGGGCAGCACCACTGAGAAACAATCAGGGTTTGAGTTCTCTCCTGTGCGAATGAATTCACAGCCCATTACTGGTCTGTACCTGGGATTTTCCTTCTTGTTCTTCTGCTGCAACAGTAGCTATCATTTAAATTAACTTTCAATTAAACATGCTGTGTGAGGAGAAAGACAAGACTTTTAAAAATCCCATATTCCTGCTAATAATAGATTCTTTGGAATTCTGAAGGCAATGTGATATCCATCTGCCTGCCACTGAGGATCAGCAAAGAACTTGGTTTTTTTCTTCCCTCTGACGCTTTCTGACCCCCTCCTTCAGATGGTTTTGCCTCTGTACGGAATTAATAATATAGGAGTGGTAAGAAGGGATAGTTGTCTTCAGCAAGCAATTGCAGTTTAGGGGACACAGTATTACATAGCAATGTCCATTGGAAATCCCTGCAGCGGTCACACAGCCCAGATCCACAACCAAAACTAAAATACTGCTGGAAGGATCTGATGGAGCAGTCCAAGTGACAGATAGTAGGAATCACGCTGATGGAGACAAAGTTGCTTTACACCTGCCAGATAAGTTGCCTTTGGGTTAAAGGATGTTGATATCCCATGATCACAGATACTTCCAGACGCATTTTATACCTGAAGCGTTTTTATGCAGATTATTAAATTATGGTATTTGATCAAAGACAGTTTTCTATTTTCACTATAAAACCAGAAATGAAACTGGATAATCTGTGGTGAACAGTTCTCGTGAAATCCAGTTCCCAAACTGGCTGGGTGAACTTTCATTTCCAAGCTCCTCTGATTTTCACTCATGTGAAAGCAAATTATTTGGAAGTTGTGCTGGGGAAATGGAAGGTCTGCAGGATCAGAGACTATATTTTCAATGCAATTACTTCATGCTTCATTGCACAAAGGGTACACAGATTTCCTTAAGACTTTTTCTGTTATTCGATGCCAACTATGCATTTCTCCAAGTTACACAGAACATGAAAATATAGAGCAAAGCTGAAACTCTCATCTGCATAATGATTTATTTCTAGGAAATATTTGCATTTTATATATGCTTTTAATTTTTTTTATTTAACCTTGCAAATGTCAAACCCAAAGAATTACAAAATTAGTATAGGAAGCTGCTAAGAATCAAACTTCCAAATTAGTGTCTAATTACTCTGAATATTTCATTCTTCTGAACAATATGCTTCAGAAGAATTGTTATCACACTGAAATCCCCAACATTATCTATTATTTGCACAAGTGGCTATTCATGCCATGTAATCTCTAGCATGGGGAATGGGGTGGTAGTTCCAGAGTGGGTGTACCCTTTGGGATGAAGATAGAAAGTCAGTGAATTCAGACACTGAATTCTCTAATGGCCTTGACAAGGTTCATCATGATTGAAGAGATTATTGGAGCATTTCTTTCGTGCAGAGAAGTTCAATAAGGCTAATCAAAAATAAGCATACAAGTAGAAACACAGAAATATTTTTGTGTTGTGGGTTTTAGACACAGAATGGATTCCCATTTTTTTCCAAGTCAGTAGTAAATTCCAGTTGCCTTCAGTTTTGCCAATATTTTATTGAAGGGCTCTGTAAAAATACAAACATTGTGAAAATGCATAAATAATATTTCACATTCTCTGAACATATCTTGTGGGATTAGCAAGTGACCATGCTTTTCCAGTATCATTGTATTATAAGTGTTTCTCCTGGATGTCTCTACAAATATCTGATGGTTTTTTGCTGTTCTGATGTAAATCCAGGTTATCTTTGTTCAGTAAGAATTTACTGTTTTCCACTAGGAATCACTGATATCATCAAATTTCATTATGCCTTCTCATATTTCACAGTGTTGTTGTCTAATATGACATAGTCCAGAGTGTGGTTTTATGCTTTAAAAATCGGTTTTTTTTAATTTTAATAATTTAAGATAATCTGTTAAAAATTTAAAAGTTGCTTTTTGTAGATTCTGAAAATATGTAGAATTCTTATTTTTGAAGCATCTTTTAATATATTAAGAAGAACAAATGATAACTTTAGAACTGTTTAGACCTATTTTCTGTGTCTAGTTTTATCCTATGGCATTGGCAGCCTTCCTATCAGTCAGACAGGGTTAGACAACCAGTGAAACTCTGTTTCATGATCCTTTAGATCACTAGAGACCACTTAGGTCACTATATATTGTTTAAATTATTTTAAAATTAATTATGAGCAAGGTTATTTCTGGAGTAAGATGAAGTGCTAACAAAATTAATGGGCTTATTCTCCCTCCTTGGGAATTTGGAAAATTTCCTTTTGGCTATCTGTGCCTTTAATTCATGTAATGGAATTGCAGAAATCAAGCAGGAGGTTCTAAAATGCTGAATTAACTTTCTATTACAGTCTAGACTTCCCCTAAGAATTGTGACAGGTCAGAACTAGCGAGATGTAAATAATAATGTAAATGATAATGTAAATTAACGAATCATAGAAGGGTTTGGATTGGAAGGATCTCATCTCATTCCAGCCCCTGCCATAGACAGGGACACCTTCCACTACCCCAGGTAAATATGGAAGTGCAGTTTAGAGCTGGTTTTCCACTGTGGTCTGTTCAGGAAGAGATTGCCTGGATGATCTTTCCTGTTCCTGACAATGCTCTTCCACATCTGATGGCTATTCCAAGGATGTTCCTTCCTCAGAAGCTCAGCCAGGAATGAGGAAGTGCCCAGGGAATCTCAGAGTATGTTTGGGAAAGGAGAGCAAAATAACAAACCTAGGATTCATCTCTGGGAGGAGAAGTGTGGACAAAAAGCAGAATTTTTGTTGGTGACGAGTGTTGAAATGCCAATATTCCCAAGCTAATCCTGTCTGGCACTGAGCTGTGTGTGGAGAACTCTCTGCAGAGTCGGTTTTGCTAATGGGAGCTGTGACAGACTTTAGGGCTGTTCATTAGGAGACAGCTTCCTGCCTTTGATTACTTTTTTCCTGTAGCAGTCTCCATTGATTTCAGTGAAGCTCCAGCACATGCAGATCAATGACAGGATCTGTGCTGGTGATGGACTCACAAAAAGCAACAGTAGGGAATTTATGGTGGCCTGGCTTCTCCCAGCACTTTTCTTATGCATTTTTAAATTGCAGAGGTTTTAGAAAACAAAAGAAATAAATTGCTTTGAAAAACCCATAATTGTTTGCTTAGGGAACCGCGAGAAGGAAGAAGTAAAGGAAAAAACTAGTTTGGGGGAAGGAATATATAAGGCAACATAATAAATTCTCCTGAAAAGAAGAAAGAGATGGTCCTGATTTCCTGAAGTGTCTTATTTTTAAAGAGCATGTCAAATTCCTAATCTGCTTCCTACCAGTTGGTAATGAAGACTTGTGGTAATTTTGCAGTAATTTTGCATTAAATATCTGCCATAAATGCCTCTACTGGATATAAAAATTTCTATTCTTAAGGAATTGCTGTATGTATCAGACCAACTTAGGAAAACTGATTTTTGCAGAACAGTAACTTACAGTTTAAGTAACTACAGTTCCATGATGTCAGAGGTATTTAAAATACAGGTGTGAATCCCTAAACATGCACTTCTAGGTATAGAATCTCTAAAGAAGATGTTAATATGCATTGCCATGGGATCTTTTGTGGCGAAAGTTAATTCTCTTTTCAATTTTGCACCATTCTGTCATTTTCTGGTAATACAAATGTGATTCTTGAGGCAGCCCTGTGCAGGGCTGTGAGTTGGATTTCAATCTCTGTGGGTCCTTTCAAACTCAGGATATTCTGTGAGTCTATTAATTTCATTTTATAAGTCTGTCTTTATTCTGCCATCTTCATGTTCACCTTAAAGTGCACAGAATCTCACATTTAACTCAAATTTCCACCGAAGTCATGGTTGCCATTCACAAAAAAGCAGTTCTTCATCACAAACCAGTGCATGGCATGTGGGATGACACAGATTGAAAACAGCTCCTGGTCAGCAGGGCAGCTGTGCACTGCATAATTGACCACCCCTGCCATCAACTGAAGGGCTGAGATGCAAGTTTATTACAAAAATTTAGGAGTAGATTTGAGAATACCAAAGTAGTGCTTTTAGGGGGACTCTGCACCACAGCAACCTGAGGTTCAAGTTTCCTGCCTGCATTAGGCTGTACAGGAGGGAGAAATAATTAATTAAGATTTTCCTTGCTGTGCAAATTTTGGATTCCATCTTCTGTGAGGATATGTCCTTGAAGCAGCAGAATAAATCAGATTCAGGTGATTCTGGTAACCTAAGGAGGCTTTTCATCAGCTCCTCTCCTGGCCGTTAATGGAATATCCAGCTTTCCCTTTACAACATAAAGAGATTATAACACAAGTCTCATGTGAACAATTGCTAAGTGACAGCATTCTTGACATGAAGTATTTCACCTCCAATTCCAACAGGGAATTGCTGGTGACAGAGGGTTTTCAAGTACACCTTACAGGACTGTCAAGCCATCTAACAGATCATTTTCTGGCCAAGAATACAGTGGGACTCTGTCACCTCTGTGGGATCTATAAGTGAAGATGCCTGAAAGAAAACTAAATCCTCAAGTGATTAATATTTGGAAAGGTAAATCCACTTGGTATTGTCAAGAGGGTCAAAGCCATTTCATGAGGGTGGGTTCTTTGCTTCAAATCTGTTAGTTTTTTGTTTCATTGGGAAAAGTATCCAAGTGTGCGAGTGCTCATTGTGGAGGAATGGAACATTCCTGAGAGCAGTCTGCTTACATTTCAAACTGCAATTGGTGTGCTTAATTAGGAGTTAGAATCATGTCAAGCCTGAGGTGTTACCCAATCACTTTCACTCGTCCCTCACTCGAGTGATAACGAAGCTCAGACACTTCATCATGGTTCTACAGCCAGAATGAAATAAAACATCACTGCTTGTGTTAAATGTAGCTTTGGGGGATTTTTGCAGCTGTTTGTCATTATTATTGTCCTAAAACACATATGGTGCTGCCAGGCTGCACAAAAAGAAACATTTGGGGAACGTTTCAGTTACAAATGGAACAGAGAGCGATGCGCATGGAGCAGATCTGGCTGTGCTGCCTGCTTTGGCCACGCTCCCCTGCCTGCCTGGGCCAAGGCTGCCTCCCCTCAGCTCTGCGAGCTGAAAGCATTTGGTGCAAGAAGAAGGAATAATCCAACAATTAAAACTGGAAAAATTGCTGTCAGCAACAACCATCACAAAGCAACATTTTCCTGATCCTACAGCAAAATGGACTGGGTCAGGACCTGAATAACCACAAAAGGATGTGTATTATTAATTGTTCTCTTCACTAAACTATCATTTATATATTTAATTGCTGAGGATTAATTTCCCACCTGTCTTTGGGACAAGTGTCTGGGACTAGTTCCTGCATGCTCTTAAAACTTTTATTCTCTGGATGTCAAAATCTGCCCCCCAAACTGCTGTTCTATGCTCAGAGCCATTTATATTCCTGGGTGTGACTTTAAAACCTACAGATAAAAGGGCTTTTGTGCCTTTTTCAAAATGTTTTGCATTGAGAAAATATTGTATATATGGGTATCTACAGCTAAAGAAAAAGAACATGTTAATAAAAAAGCCAGTAAATAAAATGTATTTTATATATCTAATTGTAAGGGCTAGAAATGTTCTAAATTAATATTATATTTGTTTTGAGGCTATATCAGATATCAAGTATAAGAAGATATTTTATTAAAAGTAATTGTATTTGTGATGGTAAGAATAGGAAAAATAAAAGTTGTAATTTTTGTTCACAAGAGAAATGTGACGATATACTCAGAAGAAGTAGACTTGAGGGTAAAAGGGAAGTTGAAGGAAATTTTAAAGGAAATTTTTGAAAATCTGGTGACATATGAAACTAAAATGAATAAAAGTTTCCCTGCATATTTTCTGATTAAAAATAATTAGATTAAATACCTAAAAGTCCAAGTTTTATCTGAAATATTTAATAATGAGAATGTTTGTGCTAAGGACCAGCACATGCAAACTAACATTACACATTTAACATCATTGAAGAGAGTGTCAGAGGCTGTGCGTCAACAAAATACCAACAGACCTGCAACAAAAGGTGTCCAAGGCACTTGTTTGGCTTTTTAAGGCCAGTTTGATGCTGAGTTGCAATAAAATGCAGGTCTAAACCCAAGTGAGGCACACAGTTGTCCTCCTGAACTCAGTGACAGCCTGGAGTCTCTTTCCAGTGTAACAAAGCTCCTCCTATAAAGCTGCCTTTAGCTTTGGGAGGGGAGCTGTAAATCATGGCTTCAGCATTGATTAAGAAGATGAAGATATCATAAGAAAACTGAAGCTGTTGAAATGCAGAACAGCTAAATAATTTATAAATTGCCATCTCTGTAGCCTTTATTAGGCAATTAAATTCATAACAATAATACTTTCATCTGAGATGCCACATTTGTCTTCAAAGGGTCCGACACTGGCGTCACATGGCAGAATCCTTAACTACTTCTGTCTGTTCCCTGTTGCTATTTCAGGACTCTTAATTCCTTGTCTTACTCCCATGATCTGACAGGATAAGTTACATCTCTGTTGCTCAGCTGTTAAGTGTATTCCCCCTGCTAGAAATTATTTATTTTACTGGCACATGGTATATCATCTGTCATGTCCAAGTGGAGGAAAGATCTTCCTCCAATGTCTTTCCTGCTCTTTAATCTTTTTATGGAAAGCTCCAGCTTTCCCTTCAGACTGCTAAAGAGAATGCTTGAACTATTCTTTAAAGCTGAAGAGTTCTTCTTTCCCCCCACCACCACGTTGGGCGCACAGGAGCACTTCTGTGGGCTTTGGTTTTAGCACTAAAAGTCAAATATGAAATTTTTTCAGGTGTCTTGGGTTTAAATGTAGCAACTAAAACTTGGGCTGGGTATGAAAAACAGGTCAGTTCAAATTTTTCTGGAGTTCTACTGGAATTAAAAATCAAATTATTTTAGTTGTGTAACATATTAGAAGCCACCCAGACTTCTTACTGATACTATGATGTTAGTAGTATCCTGCTAATGAAGATTTCAATGGTTTTGAAGATGTTTTCTTGCTTTTATTCACAAAATGAATGAAAGATTATTTTGTCTAAAGACAAAAGGTCTCCCAGAGATCTGCTTAATTTTTTTGGTGGAAGTTTTGGTGATAATCTATTTTCGATACTAGAATTTTCTCCATAATACTGTTAAAATCCCTATAACTGCCAGTCTCTTCCCTGTAATAATACTGATTTTTTTACATTGTGACATGCTAAAGTCATAAACATATTCAGGATATTACTAAGAGTACTATCATTCAAATAGTAATAAATCTCTGGGCAAATTAAATTAAAGTTTGGTTGGATTTTCCTATCCCCTTTTGTGTTTCTTTATTCTCTATGATTCTGCTTTTAAGTTGCCAACACCATGGGAATTACTGCTTCTATCTAATGAAATATTAGCCTGGATAAACCATTTGTAGTATTTTATAATTTAAGAGTGCTATATATAGGTCAGGAGCTGTCTGTGGTCTATATCTTAGCTGGTATTTTGGTTTTTATCTCTTATTTCCTAACACAGAACTTGATAGAATATATTATGTATCGTTTATATTTTCTTTTAGATTGGATAATTTTGCATATTAAAAAACTGCTCAAATTCCAGTTCAGTATCACCACCAGCTAAAAGATATCTTTCTTTTCCAAACTGATTGAAAGGTGTCATAAACCTTCCACTCTTCAGGAGAAGTTGGAATAACTCTGACACTGTAATACAGATTTTTGAGCAGTTAATTTAATTAAATATGACCAAGACATATTTTAGAAACCAGGTTACAAAAAAAAGGTACAAACATAAATTTATAGTTCCAGTTGCTCACCATGGATGAGATTTTTCCAGGCATTATTTTCTTTTTTTAAAGTAAAATCACATGTAAAATCACGTGTCTAGATTCTCAAACAAATCAGCAAATGCTAAAACAACTGGAAAAAAAATCATTTAAATTCATTGATATTTCATAAAATATTATCCTTGCCCAATTTTGACACAAGTAATTGCTCTGTTTTATGTAATTTTCCCTTTTTACCTCTAATTTTGTGTGATTTAAGTTTGAAACTTAGTCAAGCCCATTGTTACTCTCTTGACTGCAGGAATTGGTTGTTATGTAGTGATTTCACACAGTGTTTGGGCATTCCCCGGCTGGGAATCTGTGGCTGCAGACTCTGTGGCAAAATCCCTGCATTATTTAAGCATATCTTTTGCCTTCCCTAGGTACTAAATACCTTTTCTAAAAAATTAAGATTATCAGTGCTTATCTAGATCAAAAGTGAACTTGATCAAGCATTATACTTGCTAATTTTGCACAAACAAAAAGAAATAAAACACTCCAGAGATTAAAATATATATTTTCTTCTTCTTCCTCTTAATAATCCCAGTCTTTCCTTCTCTTACATTTCTGTAGGTTTTTTCAAACTAACACCAGAAATCCCCCTGTTTCATGAAAATGTGAAATTTCATGAGCTGATGTGATCAGGTTGCCCACAGAAGTTTGGAATGTCCCATCCCTGGCAGTGCCCAAGGCCAGGTTGGACACTGGGGCTTGGAGCAGCCTGGGACAGTGGGAGGTGTCCCTGCCCATGGCAGGGGGTGGCACTGGGTGGGCTTTAAGGTCCCTCTCAACCCAAACCATTCTGTGATTCTGTGATGAAGGTTTAGCTTATTATGTAATGGCCACACAAGACTAAATTTAGCTTATTCTGACATCTCGCTCCAAGAGAAGGGACTACTGGAATTTTAAGGAAAGAGCACGTCATAGCTAGGGTCATGTTTTCCCAGCTTCCAGGAAATGTGGGTGTCTTGTACAAGATCTTGCACACAGATATCAGTGTTTGATAGTTAATACTAAATCTCTGTCCCCTGAGCTTCTGTAATCCCTCTTTGAAGCCGTACATCCTTTTATCTTCACACCTTCACATAGCAAAGGCATTGGTTGCATGAGTTCTTCGTTTAAACATGCTGCCTGATGGTTCCCCTGAATAAACCCAGGTTCCTGTGGTTTGAGGAAGAACACATATCCATTTGCTCTTTGCATCCCCAGCAACTTTCAAATCTCCATTCTATTCCTTTCCCAGTCTTTTCTCTAGGAAGGGGAAGCTGTGTAACCTATTTAATTGCCCATCATAGTGAACCTCTTGCGTGCTTCTGATCACACCAGGTGTGTTTGTCTGGACTTGTTCGAGCTCTCCATTAAACCCACTGGCCACATGGTGAAAATAAAGAAAAAGTCACTCAGCAATTCCTTGACAGCCAGGCAGAGTGTAGACTTCAGAACCATTCTTTCTAAATGTGTTATATATTTGGAAGAAATGCAAAGTAAGCACCAGTTAGGGTTTTGCCTGCAGTCCTCAATTTGTAATTATGCCCTGCTGGGGTAGATTAGATACCTGATTTGTATTCTGATCACTGGAGTAGACATACATTTCATCAGGATTTGGGGTTTCTATGGTCTGGCATCTGGTTTCTCAGTGAGAAAATAAAGCAGTGAAAGTTAGAATACCCCTAGGAGTATCAGCAACATCTGCTGAAGTGAAATAGATGCGTAGCCCAGGTGAAAATTCACAAGGTACCCTATTATGAATAACAAGACACATTTCAAAGATTATATTTACACTGGCCTGATGTTTTCTTGGTGATATTTAACGTTCTGTAAAATAATGGTGTAGTACACAACAAAACTAAACAAAGAAGTAGCAGTGCCCTCAAGGAGAAGCAGATTGCAGAGTAAATCACAGGCACCAAAGGAATGCATTTGGAGAAGACTCCATAGAGATTAACTTTTTTTAACTGTACTACTTATGTATTTTCTCAGAAGACATAAACAGACAATAAAGCAGCAGCATTCTGGAAGCCGTAAACTGAATTAATACCATTAACCCATGCAGTGTTCTTTCACCTGAGCGTGTAGAATGAACCACACGGAGCAGCATCACACACCTCTGGGATATCAATGCTTCTGGTCTTTGAGATGATCATGCTGTAAAATGAAAAATCCATAACTTTAAACAAACTTCGGGTTGTTGAGCTCAGTATGAAGGGAGGTGAAAATAGTGGCTCTCTTGTGTTCCTGGTACTGCAGCACTTGCAGCGCTGTGCCAACAGTGTGCCACCTTCGTGTGACACGGGGTCACTCAAGGCAAGGCACTCCCACAGGAGCTGCTCCAGTGGCGGTGAGCTCCCAGTCCTGAACCATTCCCCACTGCTCTGTACCTCTCCCTGTACTGTCTTATGCCAACAGCGTCTTTCACAGTCCACTTTTATAATACCTACTGGGTTTCCAGTGCTGAACATCATTTGGCGAGAAGAGCTGGATTTCCATTCCCAGAAGTGTCCACGTTCCCCCTGCACATCTGCAAGGCTGGGCTGACGGACTGTCGGTGTGTCCAGGTGCATGGGCACACCCACAGCCAGGCAGTGTAGGCAGATATTACACAAATGTGGATCCTGGGGTTTGGGCATGTCTCCATTTAATGGAGTATTTGATATTCCAGGCTTCCTTATTTCCACTATTTTTTTCACCTGCCAACCACCTCTGAGTGACAAAAGTCAAGTAAAGCTTTATAGGACCATTAAGTACGCATGGAGGAAAACTGGTCAAATATGAGAATGATTTACATTTATAGGAAATGTAAATTTACTTTCTAAAGAGAATTAAAAGTACAGTCTCCATAATTTGCTATCAAACCACTTTGGAAAGGTTTAGCACACACAGCGTGGTGAATACCAAGTTGATCTTGCAAAGATGAGATTTTGAAAATATCATTCTTTTTACTTTTAAATGAGTGAGATGACTAACAACAGAACACTGCAGAGCATTTCTATTATCAGAAAAGCAGACCTGTGTGTTACAGGTGTCCAGAAGTAATTTGCTTAGCATCAGAAGACATAATTAGTTACTGCAAGTTTGTAATAATTACAGCTCTGCTGTCAGAGAAATTAAAAAAACCAAAGCCCCAAATACTTGAAATGAAAGAAAAAAAAAGAGAATAGAATGATACCTGCTTCTCACTCTGCTGTGATCTCAATCATATAAGTTGTCTCCTCTTGTTTTCCTATAATTATTGATCATCTTTCCCTAGAGTTGCTAAAATTCCACCTGCAATTTACGTATCCTGCCTTCAGTGATTCAGATGTACGTCAATGGACTCTGTGTGTGGCAGGAATTAAACAGTGCTGGAAACTCAGTGTATGGAAAGCATTTTAAGAGAAAGGCCAAAGATAAAGAAGATTTCATGTGAACTGTTCACAATGTACAATATGACAAATTATTGAAAAATACATCACCTACTGCATTATTTTCTGCAATGGTCTAGGCACAAATTTACCTGCCCAACACCTTGGCTTGTGCTTGAGTTCATGTGCTACAAATACGTGAATTTTGGTGTTCTACTATTACAAATACAGTGTAAACATTTGTCTCTGATGAAAACAGATTTGGAGGAGGACAGGATTTTTGGGAGTGAGAACAAGTAATTACTCTGTACCTGGTGAGTGGTTGGAAACTTAATTCTGATTCCACTAAAGCTTATGAGTGGTTTATCATTGAGTTCTTGAGGACTGAGACAGCTAGACCACGACTGAGTGTTTTTAGAAATCTCAAACTTTAATTACTTTTGTATGACATCTACAGCAAAATTCTGCCATTGGATTATTTCTGAGTTAACTCAGTAGTGTCCCTGAAATACCATATAATTTGGCTCCAATTAATATTGCAACTAAAACTACATTTTTTTGGTGAGACTTATTTTTATTTCTATTTTTCTTTTTTATTTATGTTTTTATTTTATTTTAGTTCTAACATGTATTCCATTCAAAGAAGCCTAAAATTTTTAATTATTAAAATCACATTAAGGAAAATGAGTACTTTCAAAGCAAAATATTTTTTCTGCAGGGAAAATAGATTATTTATCCTTTAAAGGAGGGGAGAAGATAAATATTTCATAGTGAGATAAATATGTTGCTCAGTACTTAATCTTTAACATGTGTTGAAACCTAAGGGATTGCAAGGGGTTGTGTCAGTATTCAGTTTATTTCTGTAAATATTTTGTACCATGGAAGTAAAGTTTGTATTTATTGTTTAACTGGATTCTATTATACTCATTTATACATAATGCAAAATAAACGTGGATTTTAACTGGGATGTGGTAGTGGTTGGACAGAATCCCAAGCACAGGAGGCTCAGCTCTGTTCCATATTGCTCAGCCTGAGCATGGGCATTGGAAAGATTTTTTTCCTACTTTTTGCCCTCCATCCAAATGTATTGGCAAGTAAAGCAATATCAAACAACACACCAAAAGGACAAAATACTTTCAATTGTTGGGAGGTCTTTTATTTAAAGTAAGCTCATGCTTTTAAATGCATGTCATCCTGACAGGCCTCTTATTTTCTGTCCTGCAGTGAGACAGATAATATCACAACCTGCCATAAAGATAAAGGATTCAGGGGCAACAAAGGACCAGAATACAGAACTTAGATTATTGATGCATTTAGAAATCAGTTTTTTTCCTGGTACAATGAAGGCGAAAAGGATAGGTTTCATAGGGAGGGGCCATCCTGAACTTAAAGCTTCCTTCTCTGTGCCTGACTGTTGTAGTACCAGTGTTTTAATTGTTATTAAAAAAAAGTAGAAATAAAAATATGAAATGGCTTATTAAATCAATGTTTACATATGTTCTTTCAAGGGAACAAAGTTGCATTATTTTTCCTTACCTTTTTTTTTTTTTGTTATGCTGTGCTTTAGATGTTAACAAGTTCCCATTTACAACTCCAAGTCCCTAATTAATCACAATGACAAAAAGAATCTTTCTGTGCAGGCACATTTTACCAAGTGGGACTGCTCAAGTCTCTTTCATTACATCCAGCAGCTTGCAAACCCAAGCTAAGCTGAACTTTCACTGCTATTCCCAAATGCTTTGGGCTTTTGCATTATTTAAAATTCCTTGGCACCTCAGGAAACATGGATTCTGTCTGGGAAGGTGAGCCCCGAGATTGCAACTTCTCACTAAAATGTGGGATTTTGGTGCAGTACATCTGAGTCAAACTGAGCAGAAGAATATCAGTGTAAATGAACTTACTGCTGTTTAATTAAGTGAAGTATAGATTTAGGGCTGAGAGGAATCACATCTTTATATATCACTGCAACTTGCATTGTAATGGTCCTTGATTTAAAATAAAATAAAAGGCAACTTTTTCTCTTTTTCTTGTCCAGACCCAAAGAATAAATTTTGCAGGTTTCAAGTGATTGTATAATTAATTTTGTGCTCCATGGCTTTTCCAGTCTGTCAGTTCCCCTCAGATAGAAATCCAAGAGGAAAAGTGGGGTTTTTCAACCTTGATAGAGATGTTCACCTTCTTCCATGATATGTTGTCCACATTCAGTCCCAGAGAAGAACATCAAGCACATAGAAAAATGAAAACAGGACTTTGGTAACTTTAATTCAGAGCTTCTTCATGGAGAATATTCAATTACAAATAGGAGTTGCTAATGCAAATTGATTTTACCCTCAATTAATCACTAAGAAGACAATTCTAGATTGCCATAAACCCCAAAAAAGTATACTTTAATAGCATTATACCCTGAACTCTGTAGTCTAGTGTTATTTATAAGTTCTGCATAACTATTTTTGCAGTTCAGATCTCACATATCTGTTGTATTTAGAAGACTAATAGATAATTCACTCTGAAATTTCAGTTTTCTGGCATCTAAGAGACCAAAAATAAAGAAAACACAAAGATGCAAAGGGCTTTACAGTGGAAAGGGTTCATGAAGTTAAATCCAAACATTAGAAATCAGAAGTCTTTAGATATCATGCCGGCTTAGTTTCTCATTTTCCTTGTATAAAACAATAAAATTTTTAAAATTTGTGTGTATTTCCAAGGACAGGCTAAGAGAGTTGTTCTCTTTCTTTGCAGCTGGATGTTTGTGTTACTCATTATAAGTCAAATTCTGTGATTGGTTCTAGGTTTTGACACAGATTTAAGAGAAGATAAATTTCGTACTTGAATGAGTAAATACATTTCCTGGAAAGCATTGCCTTATTTTAGTGTATTCCTGTCTTTTAGGACTTCACAAAAGAATTATTCTTGATATCTGTGTCATGAAAGAGAAATAGCTTATCTGAGCACAGAGATGGTATTCTCATGGAAACAGAGCTGTGCCTAAACCAGCAAGTCTGACTGTTTTCATGCCTAAATAAATTGAAAATTACCTGTTTCTCGACTGACTGTGTGGTTATTAGGTGGAGCCAATTTGCAGTTGACTGTATCAGACCTAAAAGATGTGTTAAAAGTCCCTGAGCTGCCCTGTCCTCTCATTTGTGCTGGTGGAAAGTTGGGATGGCTCTGCCAGAGGCAGTGGAACTCTGCAGATACAGAGTTATTAGGAACAAATGAAGTCTTACTGTCTTTAAAAGACAGTAAAATGATAAGAACAAGGATTTGCATTTGTCTGGAAATCAAGGTGGGTTCCAGTTCATAACACATATTTCAACTGAATGACAATCTTCCCTTTGGACACCTCTTACAAAATTAAATTAATTTGAAACCTCTTGCCTGAAAATTGGAAAACCCAAAAACCCTCTTTATCTGTCATATTTATGGGTGATTTACATACGTATTAAAAATATGTTTTGTGTATATCATGTCATAAATTTCACTCCACCAAAGAGTAGGTGATCACAGTTTCTTCAAGCCTTTTGGTGACCTCATTACTTCTGCAAAATTATTTCTCTCCTAATTTATTCCACGAAGAGGTATTTAAAGCAATTGGCATGATTGAAAATGTGGAAGAAAAGGAGCTGGCATAGCAATATTCAAAAGTCATATTTTGCATTTACCTCTTCAGTGGCTCCCTGTGTTTTGTCACTGAGCACAACTCGGGAAGTGAAGCAAATCCATATCCCTTGCCCAACAAAACTGAAGAGGGATAACCAGCTGCCTTACTTCACTGTGAGAAATATGGAATCTGCTGCAAAATGTGATGATGTGAAGGAAAAAAAATACCATGGCAACCTACCATAATTTAGAGATATGGAAGAAGCAGATGGAGGATGCTGATTCCATGCACTAAAGCTCATGAATCCCAAATTACCCATAAATACCTAATTGTGTGTAATAGCAACCAAGGGGGCTGTTCTTAGGGGTTACAAAAAACTAAGTAATTATATTTTGGTTGCTAATAGCTTAAAACAATATGTTAAGTTCACCAACATTTATTTTAGAGAGGTATGTGTTATGTTATTTATCACATTTCCCTGGAGGACCCATTATTGTTGTTCACAGTAACAAAGTGCAAATTATGAACGTGGAAGTCATATAAGTCATTCCAAAGACAAATAGAAATTCATGCAGCCTGGCAAAGGGAGAGGATTTCCTGAATTTTGCTTGATAATCAGAAGTTTAATGATCACAGCGACTCTTCTCAGATATAAACTTTCACTTATGCAATATATATATGGCCTCTTTCTCATTGTCTTCTGACACAGAAGATGCTGACGAATTTAAGGGCTAGGGAGGCTGTTTAGACCTCAGAACGCTGAGCTAATGAGCTGTTAAAGCATTTTCTGCCAGCTTTGGAGAGAGGATGAAAAAGTAATTTGAGATGCAAGAAGTGATATAACAACTTGTTAATTTACCTAGAGGACTTGTTTCCTTTTCTGCACCAAATGTCAATTTTTATTGGCAGCTTAACCCTAGATCAAGGCAAGTACATGATAAATGAAAATAATTTCAAAAAGGAAATCTTAGA
This sequence comes from Oxylabes madagascariensis, assembly GCA_013400675.1. Lineage (NCBI taxonomy): Eukaryota > Metazoa > Chordata > Aves > Passeriformes > Timaliidae > Oxylabes > Oxylabes madagascariensis. Next base: position 29,786 of record VYZR01055907.1, on the reverse strand, counting down.
AAGTGGCTTGTGCTGGAAGGGACCTTAAAGCCCATCCCATTCCACCCCTGCCATGGGCAGGGACACCTCCCACTGCCCCAGGCTGCTCCAAGCCCCAGTGTCCAACCTGGCCTTGGGCACTGCCAGGGATCCAGGGGCAGCCACAGCTGCTCTGGGCACCCTGTGCCAGGGCCTGCCCACCCTCACAGGGAACAATTCCTGCCCAATCTCCCATCCAGCCCTGCCCTCTGCCACTGGCAGCCATTCCCTGGGTCCTGTCCCTGCAGCCCTTGGCAATTGTCTCTCTCCATCTTCCCTGCAGCTCCTTCAGGCCCTGCAAGGCCCCACTGAGCTCAGCCCAAAGCTTCTCCTGTGCAGGTGAACAATGGCAGCTGTGCCAGCCTTTCCTGCCAGCAGAGCTGCTCCATCCCTGGCATCATCCTGGTGCCTCCTCTGGGCTCTCTGCAGCAGCTCCAGGTCCTGGCTGTGCTGGCCCAGGGCTGGGGCAGCTCTGCAGGTGGGGTCTCACCTGAGGGGCCGAGGGGCAGGATCCCCTCCCCTGCTGCCCCCGCTGGGCTCAGCCCAGGGCAGGTTTGGGGTCCCGGGGCAGCCCCAGCTCTGCCCCACAGCTCCCCAGGGCTGTCCCGGGGCTGCTGCAGCTGCTCAGCCCCAGCCCGGAGGGATCCCGGGGTGCCCTGAGCCTCTGCAGCCCCAGCGCTCGCCTCCTTAAACCTCAGGAGATCCCCGGGGGCCACGGCTTGAGTTTCCAGGTCCCACTACCCCCTCAGCTCCTTGTCATCTGCAAATAAATTCAGACCAGTGAAGGAGTGGATATTAAGGTTCATTTGAGTATTTTAAATCCTTTATTACACAGTTTTCAGAGCTTTAGTCAATAATAACAGATAAATGAATAATTACATGAGTGTCCAATATCAACTAAGGCCAGATGCTTTTGTGCTATTCATGTATCAGCTGACTTGAGATGGAAAGGTGAAATAATGGCACTTTTAATTCAGTAACTGGAATTCCCAACACCCCCATGCTCACCCTTGCTGCTGATCACAGAGATCAGATGAAGGGGTGAAAACCCACATGGACTGGGGGAAATTGAAAGGATTCCTGCAGCAGGAGATTTTGAAACTTAACTTCATTCTCTGCTGTACCTCAGTTTTTGAGAAATGATCCATTCTTCCTCTTCCTCTGTGGGCTTTTGGAATGCTGCTCCTATTTGTAGTCTTCAGCTCTGGCTCCATTGTCTGTGAAATCTCTGTGTTCATATACCGGAAGCAAAGTGCAAAATGCTGAAACTTTTTTCAAAGAATACTTTAGTACTTTTAAATCTGCTCATGTCCTTGTCTAATACATCTTAAAGCTTTAATTAAGAACATATAACTAATGCCAGCTTTATTATAAACACAGGAAATCAAATTCTCATCATTAGTGTTAGGCTCTAAAAAAAGATCAAAAGGAAGTAGAGGTAATGAAAGTCTTTCTCAATATCAGAAAACATTGTATTAATCTGTTTTACTGGGTAAGACACAGGTTCTCACCAAAGAAGATTAGAAAAAAAAATTGTATGAAACTACTCAGCTGGACTTTAGCAGAGTTGTTTTCAGATGTAGGGCGTGCAGGTCACTGAGGAAGCTCTTATTTGCCAGCTGAGTGCATCATTATTAGCATTATTAATTGGCATTATTATGTGTGATATTTAAGTAAGTTATGTCAATTCTGAGTTTCCCCACCCAATCCATGCTGGGATTCCTCACCCTGTGTTTCTGTCTGCTTCAGTCTGATGCTTAATAACTTCTAGCAATTGTTAGTGAATGATTACTTCTTGTCTCTCTGTGGAGATGCTACACCAAGTTTTATGTACTAAAGTATTCCTCATTTCCAGTCAGTGCTATACCTATGATAAAAGAATATTACAGTAATTATTTTGAATATTATGAGTTTCTCATTATTGTTACATTACCCTTCCCATTGCTATTATATTCTTCCCATTATATTTCCAGGATTAATTAAACTGAGCCTACAGACTTTCTCAATACTCTTCTTTTCAGGTGAAAGTCCATTCTCTCCTCATCAGAAAATGAATATATATGTATGTGTGCCATACCTAAGACTGAAAGGATACTTGCTTCCGCTTGCCTGACCATTGGATAAAATTATTTGCAGAGTTACAGGCAGTTCCTGTGAATGCTGAGAAGAGATTAGAGGTATGACTTCCATTTGAAAGGTATTCAGGTTGTTTATGGGGAGGTTCGTTCCAATCTATCTTGCAGAAGATTTGTCTTTTTAAAATGTCAAATTCTGCATCCTTTGGTCAGACTCCAAACAGTTCGTGGAGTCTCTTAAAACTTAGAGAACATATGAAGATGTACATACCAGCTTTGAATTCAGTTTCCACATCTTGTTTTATTTTAAAGACATTTTGACTTTTGTTCAAACATGCTTTGTTTCAATTACTGTATAACCATAATGAACAGCTCCTGTCTGCTCACATCTCTCTTCACTTTGTTGTTCTTTATTCTTCCTGTGCCCTTGGGTTGCTTTCCCCACGTGGCCAGATTCATGTCAACACTTGCGATTGAAGCATGTTTGTTGCTTTGCAGCCCAATGCTCTTTTTGGCTTGGAGTTAAATGACTGGGATTTGAAATCAATGAGGCTCCTTCTCAGAAGTTGTTCAGCACTGGTTAGGTCATGTTCCTTGGGCATAATAAGGCACTGAACAAGTTAAGGTTAAATGGATTTTTAAATCAATAAATACAAACCAAGAGCCAACATGATGTCACAATTTTTCCTTCTACCCCTTTCTTTTTAGAACAAACATTGATGACAAGAGTTTCAATAACAGCCTTTCCCATGGAGAAATTCTTCCTGATGTCCAACCTGAACTTCCCCTGGCATAGTTTGAGCTGTTTCCTTTTTGCTGTCTCTTGTTCCCTGGGAAGAGCCCAGATTCCACCTGGCTGTATCCTCTCTGACTTTTTCTTGTTTTTTTTTAACTTCAGGTTGGTTTGTTTGTTTGTTTGGAAACAATCCTTGGCTAAAGCATAACATCAGCACAAAGTGAATTTGGTGACCATGAAATAATTAAAAGTAAAATAATGTAGGCTAAGGCATTTTACTTAGAGAAGTAAAATAATTCCCAAGAATACTACACTTAACTTTATTTTCTTATACTCAGTGTAGACAGTTCCAACTGTGTTGATTTGCTGCCAACGGTGTTTTTGCCATTTCAGCATCTGGAAGCCTTGCTGTTAAATAATCAATATTTATTATTAAAAATGGAGAAACATTTGCTAAACTTTCCTTGGAGATTTTCCTGACATGCCTTTGACATCCTTTTGTTAATGAAAACTCTCTGGACTGTTTTCAGAATTTTTCAATGTATTTGCAGAAAGGAAGAGGACAGGAGAAGAGGCATTTCTAGTTCCAAACTTCTCAAAATTAACCAGACAGAATAAATAGTGCTTAGCAAGTAAAAATGTTGTATTTACCATAAGATATTATGATATTACTTCTCTTAATGT
>VYZR01055907.1:0-15524 GCA_013400675.1 Oxylabes madagascariensis | reverse complement strand
AAAAAAAAAAACCAACAGTAAGAAAGACTGCAGTAGCAAATATTCCCTTTTCAAATAGAATAATTACCATAGCACAGCTATCCTTCAGCTCCCAGCAGCTGCAAATGGAACAGGGAGATGTTAGTGTTCACTTCCACTGATCTCATTATACAAACCACTAAGAGGAGCAAGGGAATACATTTGGAAAGCTTTCATGTGGTTAAAGTGACAGGGGAAATTCAGCCTTTGATATCCCCTTGTTCAGTATATCTGCCTCACTTTGTGCCTGCCCCTCAAAAGGCAAGGCTGAAAAAATATTAGAGGGTTGTTGAAAGGGATTGGAAAAATGAGAAAAGGCTCTAATTAAAAGGACAAAAATATACTTGGAAAGTGTTTCTCAGTGTTTTTGAGTTCAAAACTGGACCACCTATCCAAATCTCCTCATTAAAAGTCAGATTCAATTTTCATGCTGAGAGCTTGATATCAGGTTTCTACCCAGCTAGACAAATACTTGGTGCTTTGATTTCTACATTACCAAGGTGCCTAACAGGCACTGATTGATACCTGTGTTTGTGACCTGATGATCTAGGTAGGGAAAAGTCAGCATCCACAATCACTAATTTGGTAGGGAAGGCTTAGGGGTCAAGAGAATTGTGCACAACTGCCTGGAATGCAAAGCACAGTCCCTGGCTCTGGAATGCTATGTCACCCAACAGAAACTTAAGANGCCTTGCTGACTCACTTTTCTATTGGCAGGACCAGAATGCTACATGAGAACTGTGGAAAATCTGGCATGGAAAGCAAATTGATACTAGCCAAAGTTTTCCTTGAGTAGCTGTGGCAAGGCTTGAGGGAAAAAAAAAAAGTATCAAATCCTGTAAAAATAAATATATGTGGAGTCCAGCTAAAGAGGTGTCAAAATACCTCAATAACACTCTATAATTCATTGCCTTCAGAGTATGACTCTGTATAGGGCAGAGTGTACATGAAATGTGGCCCTGTACATTTCAGGCTGCTGCAGAAATGCATTTCTTTTTGTTTTTATTTCCTGTCTTCCTAAGAAACTTCCTAGTGCAGGGTTCCCAACCTGGGGGGATGTTCTGAAATGTGACAGAACAAGGAGAGGTGTGCGTGGCCGCTGTGATGGGGACTCCGAGGCAGCAGCGTAAATAGCTGTGTGCTTCCCTTCAGAATTTAATTAGTCACTTCATTTGAATTATTCACATGGAAAAAGATGCACTGGTTGGCTTTTAATCTAATTAGGTTATTAGCTAGTGGGAGCCATATCTAAGTAGAAGGTGAAGATTGTATTTCAGTCAATCAGGGTACTAGTCTGGGAGGTAATGCACAAAGTTGGGTTCTTCCCATGCCTATTAAAACAGGGTAATCTTTAACCCAAAGGAACAAACCTGGAGGTTAAGCTATGCTTTGTGGAGTTTAGATATACATTGCAAAATTGAGTGAAAATATTTATAGAAGGAGAAAATTGTCTCTTAATATAAGAATTAAATACATGTATAAAGAAAATATATAGACAGAATACATATAAAAATATATTTATTTATGCACTGCCTGAAAACATATCCTTTAAATAGTGTACTTGTCAGCTCTCACAGGATAAAAACAATACCTGCCTAAAAATAATACACCGGCTTGGAAATTTTGTAAGAACTAGAATAATGAGGCCATATTTTAATTTTACTAAATTATTGGGTCTTGATGCAAAGTTTTATTTTACAGAATAAAAGCATTTCAGCTGGACTTAATATTACTGTTACGTGTCAGTGATAGTAACACTGGGACTTCAGTCTGCATTACTACAATGATTAATTAAAGTCCTTGTTCAGGATGAGCGAACATCATTATTGTTTTTAAATAGGAAAGGCAGATAACCATTAGTGATTACTCCTCAATTCCCAGTCTCACTTGTTAAGGACTAAAGAATACTAAAGCAGGCTGTATAGTTTTCATGAAGCTATAAATGGAGCCAAGAATAATATTACTATGCAACACATACAAAGGTAAAGAGTGAGAGCTAGATGAGCTTAAAAATTAAAGCTACAAAAATTCTGCACTGCTGTAAGTGCAAACATTACTGTTATATTTAGTAATAAGGTAAAAGAAATGTGGACTATAGCTTTCTTTTAAACAATTTTTGGCAATTGCAGAATTTTTAGAATGCATCCCTGGATGCAGCTGCATTACTTAAGCCATATAAATAAACTACATTGCCTTAAAAAAACATGGAGAGGAATCCTATAGTCCTGGATATTTTCAGTATATCAACAAGAATACAAACCTGACTGCCAATGAACTGGCCATTAGCATTTACACACATTGGTTAAAATAAAAATCAGTGAGAAATGCTTCCGTTGACTTGGCTGAAATCAGGAATTATAGCCATAAGTCTACAGTCAGGCTTCCATGAGGAAAATAATTTTTAGGATGGATTGCTAGGGAGATATGAAAACAGAACTCCAAACCTTTTGTTTAGTCATCTTATGTGTCTGAGTGGTTGGCTTTAGTTTCCAGGTAAGAGGACACAGAGTAGATTTCTTAACTCAGTCAACTGTACAAGCAGGTACAAATTGTGCTGGACTTACAGCCCGGCAAGAAATGTGCACACAAAAGTTTTCGATTCCATGATGCCCATAATGGAGTTAGAAACTGGGAATTACTGAGCACCTGTGAAATTGCAGGGACTAGAAATGAATGTTAGGGAATAGGACTGAAATCAGTCAACACAAGATTTAACAGTGAGAGAAATTTGAGAGCTGGGAAAATGTACATTTTTTGTTGTGAGAGGCTTCATACTTCCTTTTTTCACTGAAAGGCTGCTCAGGCCTTGGCAGGGGCTGCCCAGGGAGCTTTGCAGTGCCCATCCCTGGAGGTGTCCCAGGAAGGGCTGGAGGTGGCACTGAGTGCTCTGGGCTGGGGACAAGGTGGGCATCGGCCACAGCTGGGACTCCATGGCCTTGGAGGGCTTTTCCAACCTCAAGGGTTCTGCACAAGTCTCTTGGGTCTTGCTCAGAACCCGTGGTCTCACCACCTCTACTGAAAAAGGAATTTATTACCTTCTTTCACTGAAGAAATAAGGAATACGTAGAAGTCTGAGTTTAATAAGAGCATCACACAGCTGAAATGTGGTCAGAAAGCAGGAATTATGTCAGTCACCTGTGTTCTCCTCTGGCGGTTCCTCGACAGCAGGTCTCAGAATCTCCTTGTTCTGGCTCTCAGCCTCCATCAGTGCTCTGACTCTGCAATGTAATTAAGTGTATTAAGTGTACAGTGTCCTGCTGCATCCATTCTCCTGAGTCTTGCATTGTGTTTTTCCCCTGAAAAGTCATGGTTTCTTTCTGGCACCGAAATCCTAAATAGGACAAGTATGTACTGCTGTGGTCATGTGTAACAGCTGTGGAGGGAGTAACTCCCAATGGCACCTGTGCCAAAAGGAATCCAACAAATGAAGGGGTTTGCAGGGAAGGGAAGGGAAGGGAAGGGAAGGGAAGAAATGTACATCCTTGTAGTGTAACAAGAGCAGAGCTGTCCCTTCTATGCTGTCCTCTGTGGAGAGCCTCCAGACAAAACACAAAAGCACAGGAGGTCAGAGCTATTTCCAGTTATTTTAGTGTTAATTTAGAGCCATCAATAACTCAGAGAAATGCTTCCTGAATGAATCCATTTAAAGCACTTTTCATGGTCTGAAAAGATCAAATCCCTATTTAGGGAAATGCATGCAGCAATAGTAAAACCTCTCACATCATCTTTTAAACAAGCAAGTATTTTGAGAAGACTTTTTGGGCACATGTTGCAAAGAACAGCAAATAATCTTTGTGGTTCACCCTGAACCATTATATTCTGTTACCTGTCTTTCAGGAAAATATGAAGTGCAGCTGGGCTGAAGCTACATCATAACAATCTCAGTGACCAAGAATTCAAATTTCAAAGGAGATGCAAGCAAACAAAAATATCATCAAAATATATAAGTTCACAAATAGGAAGAAAATAGGCAAGTGATAATGTGTTCTCTGCTGAAGAACAGATTTCCGGTCACATAAAATGAAGGAAAGATGGAAGATTCTGGTGGTAAAATGATTCTTCCAATAGGACATAAAAGATCATTAGGAAGTATCCAAATCAGGGCAATTAATAATTAATCCAAGAGAACATTTTTCAAAAAACCCTTAATATTCAGGATCCCACTCGGGTACTCAAAACTAAATATATATATAACTGCAAGTGAAACCATGATGTAGCCATTTTGGCATTGTCCTTCCTTCAAATGGAAAAGATTTGCTTCATTCAGCAACACTGAAGAACTGGAAAATAGACAATATGGACAAAAATCCAGACATTTATCACCACAGAAGCATGAAATCCTTCAGATATTTGGTATGATATAGGGAAAGATGTTAATTATTCAGTAGATAAGGGGTAATCTCAGACTTGTGTTGGCTCCAAGTTTGGTAGCAGATGCAGTTGCCATCCAGTTCTTTTGTTTAATCTTTTTGAAAATAGAGCTGAAGTGGAAATTGATGCAGAGAGCTGGATTAGGGGAAAGGTCAAGGTCTGTTTTCTGGCCAGTTTTTGTGATGGTGTGTCTCACTACTGACTTGGGAAAAACAATATAATTTTGACCCTTCCTCCAAGTGTCATGGGAAGCTCAATCAATTTTATGGGTTTTATTTCTGATCTGTGGGGTTGCCTCACAAGGGGGAAGTTTTATATGTGTTTCTGTGNTCTTTTTTTTAGTTTAAACAAAAATCCTTTACATTTCATTATTGGAAGATTAGGACATTCAGGATTTATTTTTTTTTTGTGGATTTCTTTTGCCTTAAAACAAGCTCATATTTTGTTGGCATATCAATCAATTATATAAGAAAATAAAGGTTAAAATTATCAAGTTTATATAAAGACTGAAAAGATGAAAGCTGAAAAATGTAAATTCAAAGCCAATTAAGCTCAGTGACATCAGTTGACTCTAAGTTATGTCTTTTATCCGTAACTTATATATAACCAGCATCATACATATATACAATATATATATATATATATGGTGATCTTCATCACTCCTCTCAGTTTTCCTGCTCCTGAATAAGAAGGATTTAGTTCTTTTATAAAAAAATTCATAAACCTGTCCAGAAATAAGCCAGTGGTTAGTGTTTCATCATCTGCTTCAAAGTGAAACACTGTATGAAAAAATAACCCTTTCAATTTAAGTATTTCTTAATTTCTTCCTCAAAACAGCATTTTTCAGTGTTTTAGTGCAGGGGTTTTTTGCATTAAATAGTTTATTTTGTGGTGAGAGATGCATTGCAGGTTGCCCCAAGGCAGGGATGGCTTTCCCCTCACCATTTTCTCTCTCCTTTTCCATCCTCAAGTTCTGTTAAAAATCCACCAAGCCACTCCTCATTTTTGAAGGTTTGGATACAGAACTGAAACATCCATTATTTTCCCACCTGTAGCAATGCTCACTCTGGAAAGCTAAGTTAGAGCTGCAGAAAATAGGTTCATTAAATGCTATTTGCACAATAATGCACCATGAAGAACTTATTATTTTATATTTAAATTACTGTAAATGAGAGAAGAAACAGGATTAAAATATTCAGAGCAGCTGCCTGAGATGGTTGCAGCTCTGCACTGAGGATGACAAGATGAGGTGTTTGAGTTGTGCTGTGGTGCTTTGGAGCTGGCAGGAAGGTCTGTGTGATGCCAGTACCATCTTCAGGCAAGTCAGGGCATAACAGAGGAACTTCTCAAAACTAAAGGCCGAAGCATGTATCAGTCTGAAAATCAGTCATTTCACCTTGTTCAGGTATTACCCTTTGTTAAAGTCAAAAATGTTGTGTTTTGCCTGCTCTTGAACCTACTCTTGCATAGCAGTAACAAATTTTTAAACATATGCAAAGTTGGGTAACTTTAATTTCAAAAAAAAGAGGATTAATTTTCTTTTTTCAAGTACAGACTGAATGGAGACAGACTGAGGAGCCAGAGCCAAATATTCCTCGTCAGTACTCATATATTAATTTAAAATATAATAAAATTTAACATTTACCTTGTTAAGCACTGAAATCCCTTGCTGCAGGATGTACAGCAGCTAATAATTTATTTGGATTTTGATGTGACTCTGAAATGGGGAAAAGAAATCCATCGAGAGCTGTGAAAATAAAACCACACTTGGCTGAGGAAACCCCCTCAATGTAAATTGTTGAGAGAGAACCTTTGAACAACTTATTCTTTTTTTATTATACTCTTTCCTAAACAACCAGTTGGAACTAGGATAGTTGAGCAATTAAAATAAATGGGTCATGGGGCTTTGACCTGAGCCAGCAATGTGTGGGAGTGTTGCTGATAACCAGGTTTTTGGAAAGCGTTTGAGTAAAATGGTGATTTATTTATCTTTAGAAGGATAATTGGACAATACACTGATATTGGAAAGCAATACTACATGATTTTCCTAAGGACACACTAGGTTTAATTCTGTCAATTCAAATACCTCAGGTCAATTACAGAATCAATTTTGTTTTCATGCTCCCTGTGAGGAAAGCCTTTTTCTACTTAAGTCTTTTTTAATTTCTTAATACTCTGTTGTCCATTGTCTTAGCAATTTTTTCAAGTTTCAGTAAAACCACTGTTTAAATGCTGCTTCTGGAAATAGCCTGACCTTGCCAATCACTTTTTTTTTTGCTGTTGGATAGTGTTGGAACACTAACTGGAAACCTTCCAATTCCTACTTATGACTTGTCTTTGAAATGGTCAGGGGGAGGGTTGCTTCAAATTTTTGTTCTCCACCCCTTAAATCAATATTTACTGTCAATGTGCTGCGTACTTTAGGACATTTACTACTCTGTATGGAACAGAGTAGTTTTTTAATATCTTTTTTTTAATATTGTACAGTAAGAAATATTGTACATAAAACATATTCGATCTTTAATGACTAAGGCTTTATTCTAATTAAGAATTATGGGTAGGAAGGCTGTTATTGCTGTATAAAACTGCACTGTGATTCCCAGGAGATTTAGGGAAGCTTTTCAACAGTTGGATCTTGAAGTTTTATTTTCTGTTTCAGAAAGGGAAAACTCATTTGAGGCTTTCAGGCTTCAGCGATTTTGAAATTAAGCTGCTATAGAGAACTATCACAGCACTTCTTATCCATGTGGAAGCTCAGGCCAGATGATCCAAGCTGGAATTGAGGTCTCATTTCTCAGTTGCTGGTGTGTGGATTAATATGTCAGAGAGAAACTGTAGCGTCAATAGGAAATGCCTTCGTAAAAGCATTTGCCAGCCCTTCACACTGTCCACTGCAGAGCAGTTTCCTGAAATCCTGATTCATTTCTCCTGCACACCTGAGAACTCCTGCGCTCTGAAGCAACTCCATGCAAGCAGACTTGGAGTGCCTCAAAAGACTGAGGGTGCCAGACCTCTGCTAAGGGAAAATTCTGCTTCTTTTTGGTTCCTGAGCTTTGTGTTTGGGCTCTGGTGAGGAAGAGGAGGAAGTTTGTTGTCGATGTGATCCTTTCCCCATCAGTGGTTTTGGCAGGCTGCTAACCTGCTGTTCCCTGCCAGCACTGCTTCTCCTGCAGCAGGAATTGGATGCAAATTTGCCAGATCTCACCCAGCTGTTGTGGATAGCCCCCAGTTTAGGCCTGTGCCTAAATAATGCAAATTACAGAGGGCAACTGGCAAGGAAGCCGTCAGCTACTGCCACACCTTCAACTGGCTTAGAGGAGGATGAGGATGGGGAAAGACCTGAAGGGGAAGCTGAATGAGGAATGGCTGAGGGCTCCTCATCTCCTCAGCTGGAGGGGAGAGCTCAGCAGCGGCTGCAGCTTTCCTTGTGAGGGGAAGAGGAGGGGCAGGCAGTGATCTCTGCTTGGTGTGACTGGGGGCAGCACCCAGGGCATGGCTGGAGCTGGGCCAGGGCAGGCTCAGGCTGCAGAGCAGGGACAGGTTCTGCTTCCCCAGAGGGTGCTGGCACTGCCCAGGTTCCCCAGGGAATGGGCACNAGCTGGACAAAATGGCAGCAGAACAGACATTTAAGGATCAGCCAGCACTGACCAACATTAAGGCATCAGCTCAGGCTGTGGTTTTGTCATTAAGTTGTTGCACCAAGATTAAATTATTTTGAGGATCAGGACATCTGAGACTCTGTCATAGGAATCCTGGGGCTGAGCTGGTGAGGAAACCCGGTGTGGGTGTGGGGGGAGCAGCTGTGGAGGGGCCTTGGTCCCAGCTCAGTGCTGCCAGCAGCACCTTCAGAGTGGGTCCTTCTTGGATGGAATGAGAAGTTTCCTTAAGCCAGCCCGTGGGTACATGGCAACTTCTTGCCAAAATCCGGGTGTCTCATGCCTTTGTGAGAGCAAACACCCCTGTCATTAGCAGAACGATCCCCATCTGGTTTTTAGGACCATCAGTTTCAAGCTCTTGAGATATTTATCTGTAGCTAAACGTAACAGAAAATAATAGAGGAATACGTCACACTTTGCCACTGCTTGGAGAAGGGAAGAATGAATTTAAGATTTACAATGAGTACCTTGGAAAAAATAAAGCACACAGTAATTTCCAGCCCTGTTTTTTTCAGAGCGGGGAGGAGGAGGAGAAAAAGACCACAGTAACACTTATATATAATGAATTACTAGAAAATAAGCTAAGCAAATGGCTCTCAAAGTTAACTAAGAAAGCCAAAGGGAAGTGGATAGGAGAGTTTGAATGGAGAACAGTCTCTTTCCATCTTTTCACAGTGGTGTTTAAGATGAGAGAAATCTGACAGCAGTGGGTGAGTATTTCCATCTGGTCAAAAGCAAATGCTTTCACATTGAGAACACTTCACCTAAGGCACTCAAAGGTGAATTGCAATGGCTGCAAATAAGGCCTTTGGAACAAAAAAATGAAGCAAGATTGACACCCAAGTCTGTGATATTACTCACCATTTAAGGTGATTTACAGTCCTAGAATGCCGATAGTTTCCTGATTTTAGATGATGCCATAGCTAAGTTAAAACAATGATGCCCTGTAGCCAAAACTAGTTTTTTTCTTTTCCATTTTCTTTTCATTTCTCTTCTTCTGCAGAGAGGAGAGCTAATGGATGAATTTGCAGGTTTATTTTAATACAGGTCATTAACTGGGAAAATATTCAGGATGACTGTATTCTATTCATAGTCCAAATCCAATTCCTCAGCCACACTGAGCAGTGCAACTACATGGCATGTAGGGAAATTTTTCCTAGAAAGAGAAGCACTTGAAAAAGTAGAACTGCAGAGTTCTGTGATCTGAACCTGTGTAAGTATTAGAAAGAGTAAGAAAATGCTGTCCTTTGCTTTGGGTCAGTAAAAATGGGTGCACGGTGCTGGCTGTACTTCAGGGCTGGTGGGAAATCTGGGGCTGTACAGCACTGGCTGTCAGAATTTATTTGCCAGCAACATTTCATATTGCCCTGGATCACTGAGACAGCAGAGGACATATAACAACTCTGAGTGGTATTCTGGTTTAAACAGGGCTATAAACATGTCCTGTTACTACAGATTAACAAAAGCTTGTCTTTGGTCTAAAAAAGAATGGTGGTACTTCCTTCTTAGATGGAAACTAGCAGAAAGAATTAAGGTATAGAGTGATTCAAACCAGGAGTTTTTCTTTGTCAGTGTATATTTAAAGTTTTCCAAAGCACCCTTATTCTGGGGGATGTTTATTTCTTCAACAGGGTGTGTTTCTTCCCCATGGGAACAGGCTGTGACTTCATTCCTGGTGTCCCTACCTGCCACCAGTGTGACAGGGCTGTCTCTGGGTCTCCTGGACTCGTTTTGAACAGGCAGAGACCATTGGTACTCTGGAAAGAGTCAGATGTCCAGTTGAGTTAATTATCAGATCTGCTTTTAGCATAAACTCTGGTTTGAAGGATAATAGTTGGAGTCCAAATCAGAAGATCTGATGCTGAATATCTTTTTGTATAGGAGGTTTGTCTCACAGATGATATAAAGTGCAAAGTGCTTTGAAGTCACAAGAGTTTTCTGTTGATGTCAAGAATCTTTGGTCCAAGCCTTTAGAGTCAAGTACACTTGCACTCATTTGTGTAAAGACACAATAAATCTGTGTTAATGGGCAAGTACAAGAACAGATTGGGTGATAACTGTGTGGTTTTTCTATTAATATATTCTCCCATGACTTTACATGTTGTTTCATTAATCTAAATCTTCCTTAACACCACTTCTAATCTAGTCAGCAGGAGCTGCAATAATGTCTAAGCACAGAGGAAAAGCAGTCAAGTGTTTGGTTGTTTTAATAAATGCCTATTGCAGTCCTTGATCATGAAGGTATCTTAGTGAAAACCAGTCCTAATTCAGATAAATATTTTGTGGAAATATTATGAAAGCTCTGATTAATCTAGTAATGGAATGTTTGTTTAATCAAGGTATTACAGAAATACTTTTACAAAGCCTGATAAATTACACTGAAATCCAAGGTGGTAGCAGCTATAAATGATAGCTACCTAAATATTCAAGTCCTTTTATAAGAGATGTGTGTACAGAAAATAAGTAGAGTTGTTTCCTTTTTAAAACCACTAAAACTGTTATTTAATGCAAATGAATTATATGAAGTTCCCAAATGTGAAACTAAATTATTTTATGAATAAACATTTTTAATCATGAGAAAAAACTGTCTAGACTAAAATTCATTGTGATGAATATTGTGATGATACAGAGAACAGAAGTGATGACTCTTGCTATAAATGCTCACTAAATATGCACAGAATTATTTCCTGTTGTATGTGTGAATGCCTTTGAAGAAATGCTGAAATTCAAAGTTTTAGTGTCATGTGCCAAAGCAGGGATTCTTTTCAGTCTTTTAAAATGCAGATTTGCACAAGAATGTTAATTCATTATGTGAAATTTTCAGGGTTTCAGATACAAACTCTGCTTTCCTTGCAGCCTGTACAAGACAGCTGTGAGGTCATTATTGATCTCCCCTTGCTTCTTCTACTGACCCTGAGCTGCTGCACTTCTGCAAAACAACTGAAGTAGATAGTACAAGTAGAGACTTGTCAGAAGAGTAAAAGAAAATAATTTTGTTAAGTAGCTCCGAGTAAATCACACAAGTTGGCCAGGCTGCCTTTAAACAAGAGGTGAATATTCCTGTTTTTACCCACCTTCCTGTTCTTGCATAAGATTTGGAGTTGCTGGAGAGAGCCCAGAGGAGGCACCAGGATGAGCAGAGGGATGGAGCAGCTCTGCTGGGAGGAACGGCTGGGAGATCTGGGATTGTTCAGCCTGGACAGGAGAAGGTTTAGGGTGAGAGTTTGGTTTCCTCTCAGCAGTACATGATAAGTGATTTCCTTGTCTTTATTTTGACCCATAAGTTTTCCCACTCTAGTTCTTCCTATTTTCTCCCTCATCACACTGGGAGGGTGGAGGACAGTGAGCAAGCTGCTAAAATACCCAAAGTTCCCTCTTTATGCCTTATTTTCTGGTACCAAACCTTTCTTTGCCTTTTTGCTATTTTAACTCATTTATAAATTGAATTTAAACATATTACTCTGATAGAAATTTTGAAAAATCATGGGGGAAAAGGTGTTATTTTGTTGTCAAAATCTTCCTTGTATAGAGAGGAAATTGAAGCTCTTCTTACTTACGTATTCTGTCAACCTGGTGAGAAGGAGTATAGGAACTTCTCATTGCCATAAAGGCATAAGTGTGGAACTCTGCCTTTATTCTCAGAGGTTAATTCAGTCTGTGCTACAATTCCGTTTATTCTACAGAACAGAAGAGGAGGAATTGTTCTCCTCCAGTCCAGAGGAGCCTCCAGTCTATTTCAGGTCTGCAGGCAATACGGCTATGTAAAATTGTTCCAATAAGAAGTAGAATAAATCAGTGAAGCAGGAAGAGGCTAAAGCAACTGAAATTCCAGGTTTTTTTTTTCCTTCCAGTTTATCCTTTGCTAATGGCAATTGTGAACATTGCAGGAATGTGTAAATACCTGACAGGGATAGGAAGGACGATGGAGCCAAACCCTTCTCAGTGGTATGGAGTGAAAGGAGAGGAGGTAATCTCAGCAATCTGAAATGCAGAAAGTTCTATTTAAACATAAGAAAAAACCTTCTCACTGTGAGGACAGCCAATTTTGGAACAGGTTGTCCAAAGGGATTTTGGGTTCTCCATCCTTGGAGATACCAAAAACCTGACTTGAAGGCAGCTGTGAGCAACCTGCTCTGTCTGACCCTGGGCTGGGCTGGAGGGTGGATTAGAAAATCTCCAGAGGCCCCTCCCAGCTTTATCCAGGGTGTGATCCTGTGGTGACCCCTGCAACAGGTCCCCACCCACGAACAGTAGCACAGAAATAAAAGAAATAAATATAGTACCTGCAATTAACACAGGGCAATGTCACTAATGTCCATAAAAAGCCATCTGAAACTGCCTGAAATGACAGCTTGTGAAAATTGCACTCCAATCACCCAGCTGCAGACAATTTCAGTAAAAACATTGCTGAGCTGATATGTGGGTTGATGATGTTCCACTGGCCATGGTTTGCAAACCTCCTATTATTTTCTCAACAGAGGCTGCATAGTGTTTCACCTTTAGAAAAGCTATTGCAAAGATTTATAGAAGCTTAATATGAAAATAAGACTAATGGATTACCTGGAAATGGCGTTAATGTTCCTGTTACTCATAGCATAAATCAGAGGTCAAATGGTTATTCACCTTAGCATGGCTCAGGCTCCCTCAAGCCCTCATGCAACTTCTGTTTTCAGAAATAAGCCAAAGTACAAATTCCCATGGCCTGAACATGAGAATATTATCAAAAATAACACCTCACAGAAAGACTGAACAGAGGAAGGCAAATATACTGAAGAGAATACCTCATGTCTTCCCGTGGGTTTGATCATCTGGAGGTAAATGCTTTTCTTGTACTCAACAGGGTTTTGTCAAAAACACTTTTTGTTGTGAGGCAGTGGAGCAGCAAGAGTTTCTATAAAACAGCTACTAAGAGTGCTTTGCATTCCTGGGAAGCAAATAAAATAGAGAACATAGCTGATAGGAGTATCAGGGTAGTAGAAATGGGATTAAGCACTCCAAATCCCAATTAGGTGAATCACAAGAAATTCCTGAAGCAGACGTTATTCCAGGTCTGCTGTACATTAAACTGTTGTAATTGTGCTGGTCTTGTGCTTTGTAGAATGACAAGAATTAAAATACTTTGAGAATTTGTTTTATAGAGATTAAAAACTGCCTCTAGTTTTACGTCTCTTTTGTTTCGACAATTTTGAGGGGGGTTTGCTTTGTGACTGCACCAAGGGAAGACTGGTTCCATCATTACAGAAATCCAGCCACCTCTAAGGTGAAATGCAGCCATTAGAACAGTGATTAGCAAAGCCACAAAATGATTGTTGATAGGGATTTTAAGAGTATCATTAAAAAATGGTAGGAGTGAAATGCTAGTTACCTCAATTGCAATGAGAGCTGAGCAATCACAGAAGGCAAGAAACTCACTGAGCAGGCTTCAGTTTTCAGATTTCCTGTGAGAAAAATGCCCTTATAAAGAATCTTTGAGACATCCAGGGGAAGAAGAGGCAAGCTAGCCTAGGCTCTGTGTGCTGTAAGTTTACCTGTGTACCAGGGTCATTACCTTTCCATGAAAAATGTTGTGCCTTTAACGGCTGCAGAGAGCACTTCTCCCATCTCCAGGTCAGGAATTCTCTCTCTTGACAGCAGCTTGTCAAGCAACTCTTCACGGTCCTTTTATTTAAATTGAGCTTTGTAGAAAATAAGTGAATAAATATTGGTTGCTTGTATTTCTGGACATTTCCTTGAAGATCGCAGCTTAATGTTTTGGGTGCTTCCAAGTCACTTTGTTCATTAGATATAAAGACCCCACACACACTTCCAAGGCAGACCTAACGTCAGGAGTTCTTTGTTGTAATAACAGGACCAGTACTTGGCCCAATTGAACCTTGTTTATTATTCTTTTGACTGTTACATATAAATTTCCAAATGCTCTTGCCATTTCTGCAGCTGTGGGTTTATCTAAAAGGTCCTTTTTTTATAAGACTTGAAAAGATAAAAAATGTACGTCTGCAAATGGGCCGTGGGATTCATGCAAGTTGGCATGGGTCTTTAATTTTACACGTTGAAAGTTTTAATTCTATATTTTTCAAGTATTATTTTAAATTTGACCTGAAATGAAAATAATCTCCCTCCAGGAAAGGTTACATTCCTTCATCTTGCATTATAGAATCTCATAATGGTTTGGGCTGGAAGGGACCTTAAAGAGCATACCATTTCACCCTCTGCCATGGGCAGGGACACTTTCCACTAGACCAGGTTGCTCCAAGCCCCATCCAACATGGCCTTGAAAGAAATTGATAAAACTTATGCAGAAAATGTTAAAACTTATGTGGAAGAAACTTTTCAAATATTGATTAGGCACCAGCCTCAACAAGGAAGTAGTGTCTTTCTCTATCCAGTTCTCAACACATTTCTCCATGTCTTCAAAGGCACAGGAAATATGAAGTGGTTTTGACTAAATCTTTTCTCTAACAATACCTTAAAGGAGGAAAATTCCTGGTATTTTGCAACCAGAAGGGCCTGTACCAGAAGTACCACTCAAAGGAGCGAAAAACAGGAAGGAATGAAGTTTTGTAGTCTGTCTAGACCAGGTTTTGATAATAATCATTATCAGGTGCTCTTCAAATGGTGCTAAGTGTCCTCAGCAGCATGCCTTGACCTCAGGGAACATTTCCCTTTAACTTCAAAGGCTGATACATGCATCTTACACTGGCTGCATCACATAGAATTTGGCATGTTTTTAAAAAATCCTCTAAAATGCTGTACAGTGAACATAGAGTAGATTCATGTTTGTATGTGTTTACCCTACTGCATTCTTGGGCTCAGTTCTGCTCTTTTCCTTGGGCTCAGAGCTGCTCCATTTCCAGCCAGGTCAGGCTGTGGGACACCAACAGGTCCCAGTCCAGGCTGCCCTGTTGGCAGCATTGCCTGGGGATATAAAGTCAAGAAGTGGCAAGAAGATGGATGTTTGGCTGAAGTGACAGATTCAGTTTCCTGGAGAAAGCTGCTGACTGCAGTGTCACAAATAGAGCTGCTTATCTGCCCTTCCAGGTGTTGTGATGGTGGCAGCTGCTTTAGGGGCTCCTTGAAGAGGTGAGGGAGTGAGCGGATTTACTGGAGAATTCAACTGGCTTGTAAGTGTTAGGACACATCAACACTCACTATGATTTATGCAGATATTCACATCTAGATTCTGAGGAATGTCATTGCACAGATTTCCAAGCAGAAGAAACATGCACATTAATAAAAATCCATAACTGGTGTGTATTTTCAAGTCTGGAAAATTATAACAATATGTGGGCAGAATGATGTCTTAAAAGGAAAACATTCTTCTGTGGGAAGTGTTCTCATGTTTGTGCAAGGTTTTTGTGGGTGAAAAAGGTGTTCAGAGTCCACAACACAACGTGTAGCTCTTGTTAGGAGTGGTTAAACCATCCTGTAAATATGTTATACTTTGAGTTGTGCACGGCCTTGTAGCAACACATCTTTTTC
>VYZR01055903.1:87874-115124 GCA_013400675.1 Oxylabes madagascariensis | reverse complement strand
TATATATACTATACAATAGTATAATATACATTATTATAAGAATATAATAATATGTCATTATTATAATGATGCCTTATTTACAGTAGGGAAATGCATATAATGGATCACTATAACTCACCAAAATGTTTTGACTAATAATCAGATTTAGACCTTACACTGAGAATCAAGAATAGAAAAAGAAATTGAAAATTTTAGTTACATGATCTGTTGTTCTTGGAAAAAGGAACTCTCTTATGAGCTTGTTTTTTGCACAGGATCTAAACAGAGTCATTCAAACAACACCAAACATATACTGGAGTTATTGTGAGGGCAAAAAGTAGAAAATTGGACACTTATTCCGCATAGGAACATGGGAAACAAATAGAAACTCAGAAATAAAAAGATATGTTTACAAAAACTAAGCACTAAAATGAAACGCTCTGACAATGGAAGGTTTCAAAATCATTTGTTACTTTTTTAATTCCATAAAATAAATTTCTATTTGAGAAATGAGATTCTCTGAATAATCCAAACAAGTCTTTCACTGTAGCAATGATTATTATCCTATTTAAATAAGAGACCTATGTTTCTGTAGTAATTATCATACCATATCCCTAATTAATTATTACTCAAAATATCTGTTAAAATTCTTGCCAACCATTTAGAAACAGGCACAAATTATTCCCTTTGATCAGACTTGCATTGCTAAAGGCACATTAAAAATACAGAGAGAGTCTGGAAAAGCCTTACAAAATTGTCCATAAAGCCAGAATTATGTTAACTACTGCAGCAGCCCTTACTCTGCATATTCACAATTTGATTGCATATGAAGACAATTACTGGTTTTGGACAAGAGGTCAACCCACACCCTCAACATCAACTTGTATACAGTTCAAAAGAATATAATTGTCCTCTAATTTGAATACACGACGAAAGAAATTAAGGAGAAAAAACCCCACAAGATTTGTGAGCTTCAAATCATGTTACAGTTAAATAGGCGATAACAACTGCCCGCATTCTGCAAGGCTGAATTCGACCTCTGGATGTTTAGCACACTGCCAAGTAGTTAATGAAGAGAAAATCCTGGCCAGAGAATATGATGCTCTGCTCCTGGTCCTTTGAAAAACTCTATGGATCTTTAATTCCCATGAACAGAATCTCATTTTAAAAATGATTCCTGTGAAAGACCCATGACAGTGAAGATAGATGCTGTTCACAATTCAAATTTGTGATGCTCCTGGACTCGGTCTTCAAACCTCTGATGTTTCTTTCACTAAACCTCCTCTGGAGTTGTAATTTCTATGTCAGAATCCTCATTTCTAAAAGAAATACAGGTATACTCTCTGTGCACATTTTCACTAAAGGTTTGAAGCCAGTTTCAGAAGGCACTAAACCCACAGATGAAATAGGTGCTGCATGAGAACCCAGTGGCATCAGCCTGTCATCAACTTAACACCCTTTTTGCAAAGTTATTTTGCCAATTTCTATGCAGATGGTCCCAGGTTGTTAAATAATTTCTGATACTCTCTTAACCGAGCATAAGCAGACTAAATTGAAACATGAAGCATGCTAGGGATGTTTTGATATCAGAGATCAGTGACATCTACCTGGGTCAAAATCATTTCAGCTTGGAACTTACAGAAAAGGTGGAGGTATTGGAGATGTTTTCCTGCCTCTGAATAATGCAGCTTGTGAAAATCTAGGAAAATATGCTTTAAATCTTATGTTCTATTCAGAAGAAACAAAAAATTTTTTCCTTCATTTAACACAGTTAATAAAAAATACCCTCAGAGTTTCTCACAGGTTAGATAACACTTAAAAACATCTAAAAGTATGAAGAGTACTGAGCCACAATGATGCCCCTCGTTCACTTGTTATCTATCCAGATCAAAAATCCCCCACTAATGAAAATATAACCTATGGAAAATTCCAGTGAGATGCAATCCAAGCAACAAAGTACTTTCCTGTAGTTTATTAGGCCAACTTTTGAACTCAGCAGAAAGAACTCTGTCTTGTATCTAGTTCAACAAAGCAAAGCCAGGACACCTCCAAGGCTCTCTGGAGGTCCTGCTTAATTATGCAGATATTTCAGGCTCTGTGCTTGAACTGCACAGAAGAGCTGCAATGGACAGATCCCTATTTTAAGCCTTGAAAGAAGATGTTACCACAAAAGAATGTTTTAATCAGCTGCTAAAAAAGGGACTGAGAGCCTGATCTGTAAAAATAACCGAGTGCAAATTTTAGAAGGAGTATTTTCCTCTAACAACCGTTGCACTGCAATAATGAAGCCATGAGATTTGTTTCAATATAGTTATCTATATGAATCAGTCTAGAAGCAGGTAGGGCTGCCCTAAAAAACCCAAACAAAAAACCACACCCCAAGTCTAACAAGGTTTCTCCCTCCACACCCCAGTATGAAGCATGTGATGCTAATGGGAGTTTTGTGCACTTCAAGAAAAGCATAAAAAGTAATTCCCATATGCTGCAGTTGCCAAAGGGAATTTGTTACATTCACTGATGTGAAATTAGGCCATTGTGTATACACTTCAGAAACAGAGGCAGGCCATAAAAACTCCTACATGTTATTACTTGAGCATTCATTCCTCAGATTGTCTCTTTGCTGATATTAAAGTCTGAATGTTGTTCATCAGAGAGTGACTGATAATAAAGAAGTGATTGACAAACTTATTACTTGGCTTTAAAAATACGTTCTCCCAATTCAAAAAATTCTTCTCAAGTCCAGGGAGATGTGGCTTTTTCTTTGTAGCAGAAGTCTGTAATTGGAAAAAAAATATACACAGAGGGGAAAAGAGACTTGGTTTGTATTTAAACTGTGTAAATAACTGGATACATGGTTCTTAGCTGAAAGTATCTAGCATGGCTTAGAGAGAGCAGTAGGAGCAGGGTGTTCTTTTCCTTCCTTCAGCACCAGCCTGGCCAGTCGGAGCAAGTGGGGTCACTCCATGGCACGCTCTCAAGGAGCTGCTGCTGCAGGAAAGTCAAATTGTGCAGTAGCACAATGGGATGTTCCTTACTTGTTATGCAGGCATTCCCTGGGGCCCAAAATCCCTGTGCACTTCCATGTAAACCCACCATGACCAAAGCAACGATCCCACTCTTCCCTCCCAGTCCTCTTGCTCGTTCCCAGTGGACGGGGAGCTGGGTGGGCTCCCTGGTGCTGAGGGAACCCTGGAGAGGGCAGGGAGGGCTGAGCACGAGGGTGTGCTGGGGCCAGCAGAGCAGCTCGGGTCCATGCCTGACTAATGTGACTCCAGCTGTACCTTGGGGGCACCTCCCACACTGTGTGTGCAGCCTTGAGGCTTCTCCTGGACACCATTTTCTGTCTTTGGGTGAGGACCGGACCCTGCCAGCAGAAAACAATTCCCTAGTCATACCACACTTATTCTACTGCCTTTTTAGCTCTCTGACACCTATTGCAAGGTCAGAAAAGCAACAGTGCTGCCACAAGGAAATGGCAGGAGCACAGAGGGAGCTACATGAGCAGCAAGGCCAGCCATGCCTGCCTTGAAGCAGTGCCAGAGCTCCGACTGCAGAGGTGCAAATAATCCTTCAGTGCCAAGGGCCTGACTGAAGACTGCTTTTTGATTCACTGGGCTCCAAATTAAGGTCAGACCTGCTCATTTTTTACTTTCAATGAACTTTTACCCTCAGGTACCAAGCAGCAAACACTCCAGATGTCAAGCGCATAGACTTCAGCAGCTCCTTCTCTCTCCAGCAGATGCTGTTGCAACAAGATCACTGAGATTCAGGCAGAGAATGGAGAGTTCTGACTGCCAAAGTCCACAGTCAGAAAGTGCAGCATGTGCATAGGTGTTTGCAAAAGCACAGGCAGTCTTCAGGCCTCCTGACCTTGGGATATTTTTCCTGGAATTTTCCCCTTTAAAATCGTATACACTTAAAAACAAAACCAGCTGACAACAATATTATTAGAAGTTGTGTGATGGGATAATGCCAGCTCATTTCATGAGCTAAGTTCTATGCTTTCATTCAAAATAACTGAACAAACAGCCTTTCTCAAGTCCCTCCCCCACCTCCCATTTACTTTTAATTCTGGGCCAAGCCCAAATCCCCTGTCAGCCGTGTGCAGCTAACCTTCAATTTCTGTCAGCATGGTTTACCATCAGCCTGAAATCCTCAATCATGAACCTACACACCGTTACCTGAAGCAGCTGCTTTTTTTCTAGTTAACCTTTTAAACCATCAAAGCTCATTTTTTAGTCAGGGTCATCTTCCCCTTCCCCGATCCCTTTTTCTCCCTCACCCAATTACTCACACGTGAGCTTAAAAGCATGTTAAATGGATTTATTTGGCTCACCCTCTTTGACTCACTGGCCTTTAAATAAGCAGTAAATGTTTTGTTATTTAAGATAAACCATTGCCTTTCTGCATCTATTTGTCTACTTATACAGCTGCATTTTATTTTCAGCTTGGATTACAATTTACAGCTTGGAACTTGGTTGCATAGCAAGAACTGAATCCATCTTCCTGTTTGCTCAGGATTCTGAAGGAGTGTGGCCAATGGCTTTTCAATAGTGTCCTGCCACATACATACACAAAACTATAAAGCATTTTATATTACATCAGAGTGCAACAATAGCAAAACTCTTTCTAGGAAAGCCTACAACAATGCATTGCTGTCTAGAACTCCAAAATCACAGCCACATCTCAGCAGCATACTCCAGATTTTATTCATCTGAAGAAGAGTCAGGCCAGTGCAATGGCACAATGCAGCTTTTTGTCACCACAAGGTGTGGTGTGAACAAGGTTTCTGACAACCAGTGAGCTGGCCCCAGGAAAGAGTTTAGTTTTGGCTTGAAAATCAGCACAGATGAGTATTTTCCTTTAATATAGGTTAAATAGAAATTTACATATTTTGAAAGAAGTAGAGCCCTTGTCCTGTCTTACTCAGAAAGGAAAAACGGTAGGCAGTGTTTTGCTTGAACCTCTGCCCAACCTCTGACTTGTCTTTCGGTGACTTTTATTACTCACAGTAATAAAAAGACCATTATCTTGAAATTCAGGTACACAATTGAGATATTTCCAGGTAGTTCAATGACATTCAAAATAAGTGGAAAAATATGCATATTGATTTTCCCTTTTGACAGCATTAAGATTTATTTACTCTTGATGTTGCAGTGACCTCTACTTTGTCTTGGTCAATACATACCTCAAGGGTTGATAAACCTTAATATTCACCTCCATGAGAGTCAATATCCACTTTATAATATAAAAGCTATCCCATGGGACAAACATTAATATTGTCAAATAGATTCAGTCCCTCACCTCTTTCTTCTCTTAATGTGAAAAATGACCGAGCTGGAATCGTTGGCAAAATTGAGGGGAAGGAAAAAAAATGGCAATGAATTCTGACAAACTAAAGAATGTGCAAAATGTATCATTGACCTTTATCTAAAAGGACTCTGGATGAAATAATCATCCATATTTGGGTATTGGAGAAGAGTCAGGCTGGTTTTTACAGGATAACTTCAAACTTGTTCTTGTAGAAATTTGTCTACAACTAAAAACTCAAGATACAACTTGCCTATTTCGAACTGATTGTCTTCTGGTGATGCTCTCCCCAAAAGGCACCAACAGATGGGATGGGATGTTGATTTCGTCCCCAAAAGGCAACAACAGCTGGATGGGATGCTGTTTTCCTAGTACCACTGTCAACTTCTGGTTGATCGTACAGCTCCCAAAAATTCATTCTGGCTATCCTGAGCTATAATTACCAGTGCATGGTAGGGAATTTCCTACAAAGACAACCACAGTCTGGAATAAAAGATAGGAATTTTGTAATTACATCTCCCTTTTAACCATTCAGGTTGTCTGCTTTACCACTGAGGGTATCTTAGGCCCTTCGAGCTGTGCTCATTCCTGTCAAGGAACTTAACCAAGGGACAGAACAAGTTTCCACATAATACAGAAGAGTGTGAAGCCAGTTTCAACTGCCATTAAAAATATCAAGGTTTTTTCCAAAGCTTACTATAGTAAACATCTGGGAATTCTTCTATTCAGGTAGCAGATACTGTGAGATGATTTTTTTAGTTTTTTTACAGAACTGCTGTCTGCTGTCTGTGAGTGACGACCTGGCACTAGGCCAGGCTGACACACATCTGTGTGTACATCGTCTAAGCTGGAGAGAGTTATCAATGCAACTCAACTTTCTGATGACTAATTTCCACTTTCAAATTGTTCTGGTGGGGAAAAAAGTCCCCTGCAACAGCTGCTGCAGCTCAGAAAGGATCCACTGCAGGAATGTGGGCAAGGGGGAAACGTGTCCTGGTGTCCAACAGACTTGCACTTGCCACAAGAGCTCTGAAGATTTTAAGAGATGATTTATATTAGGATGGTTGTAACTTATATTGGAAACTGGACCAGTGCCCAGGGCTGGGCTAAGTGTCATGAAAAGCTTTGTATGTCCTCCCACAAATTTCACTGTATAATCATAAACTGCTACATTCATGTTGATAAATGCAAGATTTTTAATAAAACACATGGTGTAGAACCATTTTCAGTTCTGCTCCACCACTAAAAATCATAGGTAGAACATTTTTTATCAAATAGTCTTGCAAATTATTTGGTGTATTTCCAGATCTTCTTTTACCACACATATTAAATCAGATAATTTATTTCCCAGACAAATTAAAGAACTAATGAAGTTTTTCAGGAGGTCTATTTTAGTTGCAATCTTACTCCTAACTTCCATTAATAATACAGTGCATGAAAATCTTTAGTTCATCTTTATGCTGATTATGGCATTTTGTATTCAATGGGTACCTCTTGGTCAGCAATAATGAAGACATAACAATAGAAGTGAAATAAAATTCAGTGAGTATTTTCGGGAATGCATTCTTCACTTGTAATTAAAGCTCCACTAATCTCTTTTAGAAGGAGTATTACCTGCAATATTGCTAGTACCTCACCTAAGTGGAAGAGCTGTAAATCAGATAGTGAAGCAAATCTCATTTTAAAACTACTTGATTCTATGTAAAGCTATTCACTAAACTTTAATACTTACATTGATTCTTCAGAGCAAGAAGGAAAATAATCAAATCTGAACTGCAGTTTAACAGTGAGTCCCACTGGACACAGCTGAAGCAAAATCTTGCTTGTGAAAATTGCCAAGCCAATGCACAACATTTTTTATTGCCAAAAGCTGAGGTTCTGCTCCACTATGGTCCCTGACTGAAAGCTCTTCCAAAACTATTCTTGTGATTAGGAAACCTCTGTTAATCTCCAATCTAAAATTACTGATAGCCAGTTCATATTTACTGATTTTTGTTATCATCATTTGGTGCAAATCCTTCTTTCCTGGAATAGACCCTGAACTGTTCTGCAGGGTTATTTCTCTCATTGCCTTAATTTCTTTACTCTGCACCACATCAGATTTTCTAGTGTCAGAAAGAGAGGCCATTCATCCCTTCTTTCTTGTAACAGCACCTTGGACATCTCCTCCAGTTTCTTTTACTTGAGGGCACAGCTGCTGAGTCACAGGGAGAATTCCTGCTGGATTCTCCTCCTTGACATCTGTTTTTATCACCAGGCTTCCAAAAGTGAGGGAAAATTTCTGTCCCTGTGCCACTGATCAGTCACAGACACAGCAGCATCTGAACTCTAACATGAACTTTCCATCTCTCTGTTCCCCTCCTCTCAGAGCACACCTGGAATTGTCTGGATATGTTCACTATCCAGTGCTGCTAAAGGTGCTGCTACTTTTCAGTTGAAATCCAGGAGTGTTTTCTGCTGTTTCAAGGGTTTGCCATTGGGCCGGACTTCTTATGTGAACAAACTTTCAGAAATTAATAGATCTTCTCCGAAAGTTAAAAATAACTACCTTTTTCCTGGAGAAATCAGCACGTTTGCCTCAAATACAGATTTTGAATTTCTGCTGCTTTGGAAATCACCATAACAAAACTAAGAATTTTCTGTGAAGTTGGGCTTGTCTCTTAAATAGCCAGTACCTGAAGAAGAGATGATATCTGGTGATTTGGCTTCTTTTTGATACACAGAAAACTGAGGTTCAAGGGTTTACACTAAAACAGAGTGAGAAGATTTGTAAAGTGCCGCATTTTTCAAGGGATAAGATGTAATTTCCTGCCCAGATCCACTTCCATTTTCTCTTTTTGGCACAAGAATACAGGAGTCTGAAGAAACACTTGTAGTTATTTTTTGTGATGTGTATTTCTGAACACAAGCTGTGACGTTAATCTAATGTATGTCTCTCTGCATTAACCAATCAACAAACTCTTGAAATATTGCATTCCCAAAACTGAGTGCTGGAGGTTAGAATGTACCTAAAATGTCTGCTGATAATTTGTTTCTGTTCTTTCGCTTGGGTGGGTAAATTCTAAATATTTACACTATTTGGTACATAAATTGTATTGTACTTGGAATCATTCTGCAGTTCTGCAGCCCAGATTTGTTCTAGAAAGTCATGATATTCAAAAAAAGTTTGCAGTCAAACATTAAAACAAACAAACAAAACCCAGCATATATAGATACAGCGTAGATTTTGGTTGTTGAAGGCTGGCCAAAATGTAAGAAAAAACATAAATAGAGAATTTATTTCCCCAGATCACTTTAACAAAGAGACTGGAGGAGTTTAGAAACCCAGTAGTCCAGAAATCTGCTGCCAGTGTAACTGGTTCCCCTAGAGATCTGCTGCAGTTTGCTTGTTCTCTTCTCTCAGAGCAATTCTTAGGGATCCAATAAATCCAAACACCACTGAGAACAGCCTCTAACCTCATACTGAAGTCAGAACTGTTGCAAGGAGGAGCAGGTTAACAGGGGAAGACAAAGGCTGCACAAAACCTCTGCACTCCCATGCAGCATCTCTGTCAGAAAAAATCAGGAAATGGGACCAAAACCCCACAACAAAATAAAGCAGACATTCTCACTCACAGGTATCATAACGAGATAATAGAAAAGATAAATATTAATCCAATATTAATTAAGCTTTTGGAGAATTCACACGTGGCTTTCCATGGTGTCTCCTCAGACAGAAAGGTTTCCAAGGCTTTCCATCACAGTTGCTCGGTGTGCAGTGCTTTGGAGCACAGGCACTGCAGAAGGACAGGATTTCACTTTCCCATCACACTGGTGTGGAGTGAGGCTCTTCCAGGAGCTGAATGCCATGGAGGCATGAAGATGGCAATAATTAACTTCTCATCCAAACTTCCAGGCTTTGTGCAGCCCCTTCACAGCTAAAGACCCCCAGCAGGTTTGGGAGGGTGCACTTCTACAGCAAATCCCCAACCCCAGTCATTCAGGGAGGGAAAGGCAGCAGTCTGCAGGGCACAGTGCTGTGGGAAGCTCTGCCTGCAGCACACACAAGCAGGCCAAGAGCTGGATTTTTTTTTAAGGAAACAGCCAGAAATCTGCATTTATACCATGGACCCAAATCTTTGATACCAAAAGGTATAAAGGTGGCTACAAGACACTAAACCATTTGTGATTTGTCTCCTGGAGGTGTGATACAGACCAGATTAAAACGCCTACAATTTTCTTTAGAGGACTTTCTAAGATACCAAACGACAAAGAAGAGTAGCTAATATTAAAATATAACAAAACAAACAAACAAACAACACAAACAGAAAAGCTCCCAAACATCCTCTGGGACAAATCTGGAAGAAAAATATTTAGAATCCTACCCAGTACAGCAGGCTGAGTTCATGCTGGCACCATCTCTGCTGCTGAATTATAAACCTCTCAGAAACCAAGGCTATAATTACAGCTGGGTGACACTTGAACTTTCCATGGCCAAACATTTCACAGGACATAATTTCTGCGTGAGATTTCATGGCACATTGTAAAGCCTTGAACTTCTTCCATCACAGTGGATTTCTATGATACTCTTTTACCGAGACATAAATGAATAATTATTGGTAAGTTATGAAAAAAATTAATTACTTTCCTTTTTAGGAGCGGGATCAGTAAGAAAGCTCGCTCTGTATTGTTGGTGCTGAGGCAAAGGCTAGAGGAGAGTGGGCAGCAGTGTTATCTGCAATGTTTTGTTGCAGTGAGTGATAGCTCCTGCTTTAGAGGAGAGGGCATTTCATCTCTTCTTTTGCTTTCAATCACATCTTTTCATTAGCAATGACTGAACCTCAAACCCAGAGATAGTGCAGGTGAGCACTTATAAGCTTGGATGGTTATCTGGAGCTTATCTGAACAATTTTATCAGCAATATTGCAATGGGAATTTCACAAGAGCAGTTTTTCTAGTTCTTCCTTTTCCTAATTAGGCACTGGAAGAGCTTTGCTGCTGCATGCAAGACCCAGGCTGCTGCCTGGCTGCAGTCAGAATGGGAACAAAACACTTTCATTTCATCTGGTTTCCCAAGTGTCTTAGGGGATGCAAAATTAACACTGAGGCAACATCACACTAAATATAGCTATTCTTAATTTCTAGCCAAAAATCAGAAAGATAAAAAAGCTCACAACCTGTAATCAGGTTTTTCTATCTTTCCTTTCCCCCCTCCTTCCCTTTCCATTTTTGTGTCATAAAACTAGGAAAAAGCAAATTCAGATCAGGTATGGGAAACAGCTGCTGAGATTTAGCACAACTGGATTGAAAAATAGAGGAAAATGAAAGCCTGGTTATTTGGGTCAATGGAAATTGGACAAAGCAAATTAGTGGAAAACAGAATATAGAGAGAACAATTTTGAACTGGCTGGAGGGCAAATACAATGCCTGATGCAAGCATCCATTTCCAGCGTGTTGAATTCCCCTGCACAGCAAACAGCTTTTACCAGCATCAATGGGGACAGCTGGAAAATCAGATGCCCAGGTAGTGCTGGTTCCCCTTCCTGTGGCTCTGCCCACCAAAAGCAGCTCCTCCATTCCCAGGTGCTGCCAGCTGGCCCAGGTTTCTCAGACAGAGGAAGGGGTGAGGCTCTGCTGGTCCCTCCCAGGGACCAGGCTCCTGCCACTGCCACCCCTGGCTCAGACACAGCAGAACCCCAGGGGCTGCTCTGACTCATTTCATCCCACTTCTAAAGTCAGCACAAAGGGGATCACGCCTCTGACAAACAACGGCAATAAAATTGTTTTCTTAAATACATTTAAACAGGTTTAGGTCACCTAATACATTTAGAAATTAGACACCTTGCAAGACTTCCCTTCCTTTTTATTTTTTTTTTCTTCTGTTTTGTAGTGGGTTGGTTTTTTTTGAGGAAACACATCAATTAACAGATATTGCCGAAGGCAGACTTTTTGCTCAACAGCTGTTCTTTCACTCTAAAAAAGCAGCAGAATACATTGCAGACAGAACAAGTCTCCCTCACTCTAGGCTGAAGTTAGATAACAGAGACAAAAAAGAAGTTCCAAGAGTGATCAGCCTGATACTCATTTTTTAAAAGTTCTTTTCCCTTTACATTGATTTTTCTCCTCTGAAATGTGAAATGTAGTTCAAAATATCCCATGTGGCATGTCAACTTCATTTACCCACTGCATTTCTAATATGTTTTCTCCATACTCTTCTATCCCATCACAGCAATTGCTGCATGCCACAGCATGCTATCATGTTTTATGCAGAATTTCACAGCGAATTCAATGGTGACTAATGCTTAAAAAGAGCTGCCACAACATGGCCCTACCTTTTATCATAAAAGCACCTACCTGGGGTGTGAGATCTGGCTCTTAAAGAGGAGCAGTCCCCTAATTTCTACCATTCATTTCCAAGTGTGGGAGGAGACCCACAAAAAAACTCCCCTCCAAGTACCCATCAAAGTGTCACAACCAGATCTGAATTGAGATTTAGGATTTATAACAATATCTTCCTTTTAAGCTATTCAGAACCTAAAGGCTGCATCCAATCCTATATCCACACATTCCAGGTGGGTTCCCACCCATGGAGCAATGTCAGTCCCTCTGACATCTTGCTTGGATGATAAATCCCACTTTAGTAGGAGAAGTTGTGTCACTCTCCTGTGTAAAGCAGGAGCTGCCAATCTGTTGCTGCTGGTTTTATCTGAATTCCACTAAAATCTGAGCAATCATAATTAAACTCCATTGACACGGCCCAGCCAATATCAGACGCTGCAAACGATATAATCCCAGTTTAAAAAAATATTAAAGCTATTAAGAGAACAAACATTTTCACATTTGTTAATCACATCCAGCAAGACTTGCAGCAGGGTTTTGCAGCACAATAAATATTCAGGAGCTGGGAACTGGCCATGTTACCGGCTTTGCAAACACTGCTCTTTAGAAAAGTCCTTTCGAATGGGATGTAGGTGGCAGTGTCTTTTCTTCCTTGGCTGTGAGGGAGTACAAACAATTAGCTCCGTTGGGGATGAATCATCCTTAATGCTTCCAAACAGGAATTTGCCAAATTATATACAACATTGATTATGTTTCCTAGTGCAAGAAGATATAGTTTTAATTATATGACAATTTTTCATTCTTATTGCACAAAATTGTTGCTCCAGACAAAGAATGTCAGCTGCTATTGTGACATTCCCTAATTCTTGCCTCTTATCTCATATTAGCAAAGACCCCTGAACAAAAGGGAGAGTAGAGTGTCTACTTTGACTTTTATTTTTAGGACAGCAGTATTTAAATAACAGGTAAAATTTAATGCTGGGTGAATTTAAACAGTCTCAGCAGGTTCCTAGCAGTCAACCTCTCCTCAGAGTTGTGAGAACACTGAATGTGTGCCTTTCTACATCAGATTTTAATCTAAGGATCAAATGTAGTTCCTGCCTTGTCATCTTTCTCTCTCTCCCCTCACTTTGACAAAACAGAAACAAAGTTAAAGCTACATTATTATGTCTACATCTCTTCTGGATGTGTGGGGGGAGGCAGGAGCAAAACTTCTGGGCTACTCATACATTTTTATGTCTTTAAGATTTTGGAATCAGCTGCTCTGCATGGAAAATAACAGCTTTCACAATAGTTCACTTTGTTGGCAGGTAAATAGCATTGTTTGAGTCTGTAAGGTCAGGAGATGCTGATCTTCTGGACCTCAGAGAGGCAAAGTGGTGGCCATTGTGAGTAATTGTTTGTAGTAAAAAAAGAAAGGCAGCACTGTCTGCATTCCAAAAAGTGGAATCAGATTCCTGGGTAGAGAACTGCCACTGGCATCAGAAGGTGCAGCAAAAGGAAGCCACAAAGGAATGGAAATTCTGAAAGAATGAAAGACAAGGAAGAAGAAATAATTTTGCCAAAGAGACAGAGGATTGAAAAACCCAGAAGTGAACAAGAATGTAGGCAGCAGGAAGATGGGATCCAGTTCTAATTTGGGCTGTGTGCTGTCTGCTGCTTGTATTCAAATAAAATGTGAATTTACTGAAATTTTCCCATGCAGTCGGATCAGAAACAAGGAATTACTGCATCAGACATATTCGTCCATTCTTAAACTTTTTAGATGGGCTCAGGTTGACCTTCTCATGTCGAAAGCCACAAGATACATATTACTGGCATTCCTATATAGAGGTGAAAACACCTGTAGGTGACATTCATCATGCCTTGTTAACTGCATTTGTAGTCTCCCCATGTGATATCAATGTCTGAACTCCCACAGAGTTTGATGGGAGCAAGATCAGGTCTGCTATCTGTCACATCAGTAATTGCTACATGCATTAAAAATTAACAATCTAATTTGAAGGAGTGGCTTGTGAACCGAAGCTTTATTGGGTTAAAAGCAACACTTCCAGCAAGAAACATGGTTTATCTACTGCTAAATCCACTGCTTCCCATTACTGTTCAAATGAGATCTCCCTCTCCCATCTGCAATATATAATCTACAAAGTCCCTGATCCAATGATATACTCTTAGAATTGAAAGTTTAGACTGATGTTTTGCTTGAGATATTACACAGCTTTCTATTCCCATCAGTAGAAATTCATGCCCTGTCAACACAAAATTGACTGTTAATGTACTCAAATAATTTAGTTGGAAGAAAAGACAACTAATGCAATTATCCCTGAATGGTTTGGATATTAATGTCTCCGGAGCATACTAAGTGCCCCAAAAGCCAATTGTAGCTTCTTAGAAATAAACCTTTAATCCTCTGCACCCCTCTATAAGAAAGAAAATCCACCTGGGAGCTTAAAAAGAGAGAAGAAGCCAATTTTTTATCCACATTACTCGAGAAGAGCTTAGTTTACACTGGCTATTATTTTCTCCTTTTTTTTTTCTCAACTCAGCAACACACTCAGAGGTAACAAACTGCACTGACCTTTTCTAAGACATTTTACAGCTTCATGACCATGCCATTCGTACACGTAGATTACTAGCCTCTAATTAATATTCCCAAACCAAAATCAACATAATCATGACCTAAAATTTTTTTATCCCCTTTCTCTGGAACCTCTTTATGGTGCCGTATTTAAAAACAGAATCTTGGGATCAGAGCAGAAGCCGGAGTGAAAAAGGAGGCAAATTAAAGAGGGCTGTCTTTATGTTGCTGCTGCCCTTAACGATGCATTTTACATGTATGTGTGCACACCCACGTGCTCTCACATGCACTTGGGCAGCATCAGCAGCTGTGCACAGATATTTGAAATACAAGCTTCCAGAGAAAGCACCGTGCCTCTTAATTTGCAGTAGGCAAAACAAGGTGGAAGCAGGCTATGCGCAGGTGGTTTGATTGAATCAGCTGCTAAAACTCACAGCCAGTTCCCAAACTGTCTACTTAACACTGCCTCCAACAAGCCCTGCTGTCCCACAGTGCCGTGCCATCTGTGCCTGCTTAGTGTGCAGCTTTTCCTCCTCCTCTCTCACACGTTGAGATTGTACCCCAAAGCCTGCATTTCCTGGCCCTCCTCCCAGGGTAGCTTCTTGTTACAGTGGCAGCACACAGGAACAGGATAAAGGCATGTCAGCCTTGTACCCAAAACACAATTTCTGCAATGAATATGTTTCTTCAGGCAATTCCCTGCTCTTAGCTGCTCTGCTAGATTTTAGGATTGCTGTTTTAAGTTGTAGTATATTAAACTGTCGCTTAAAAAAAATCCTAATGAAAAATGAAACAGCTGAAATTGATGAGCAGTAATAAGAGCTCATCACTGTGGAGATTAAAAAAAGTCAGTGGTAACACTGGGCTGCACGGAGAATACTCCAGAAATTCTGTGTGCTGGATTCCCAGTGCTGTAGGTCAGGGGAGAGGAACTCCAGGGTTTGATCAGCTCTTGAATCAGCAGCCAAAGGGGTGAGGATGTCTTCACCTGCCTTACAAAGTCTGCACCACAAATGGTGACTCTGGAGTTTTCATCACCCCAGAAACACAGGCACACCTCCCCACTCCCTGACAGGTCAAGCAGGATGGTTTCCCAAAGACACAGGCATTCATACAGTCCTTATGCTTCTAACTTTAAGAATTTTGGAGACGTTGGCCCATTCCAAACAAATTTGAGAGAGCTCTAAATGTTTTAGGGGTAGAGAAATCTGAGCAGAGAATGGAGACCTAGCAGGGAGAACATCTGCAGGGTATGTCCATGCCTCACAGACTCTGGAAAAATCTGCAGCTTCAGGCAGAGCTTACCCAAACCACAATTCAGCCCCAAGGCAGAATTCCACAGGGAACAGATTTCTGTCACTGTATGCCTTGAGGTTGTGGCCCACTGGAAAACAAGTGGCTCCACAGATCAAGTCTGGCCTCTGAAATTCCTGGATACCTCATTTAGGAAAAAGGAGAGGTCTGTGGGATCCGAAAGAATGAAGGTTCAAATTCTATATTTTTCAAGTATAATTTTATTTTGTGTGCAATGCTCCTGTGGCTTCTTGAAAAAATGTTTTAGCTGACCATAGATAGTAAGGAAATAGTATCTCTGAATTAATCTTAGATTCTTCCTTCCCTTACAGTTTCTCACTTTTCCACCAGCAACAGTCCCCTGATTACTAAACACCGTCTAAAACTCATTACTCAGTCGCAGCAGAAACTTTATCATTTTACAGAATGTACACTGAGGAAGTGCAGACTTCTCAAAAAGGCTGAACAAAATATCAAATCAGATGAAGGCTATTCTGTACATGCAGAAAGCCACCGCAATAACTGTGTAATGATTCACATTCCTGAGTAACGCCAGATATTAAATTCAGGTAAGCAGAATTCTGAAATGGTCAAGTGAATGCCTCTGGACAGGTTTCATTAAACAAAAATGAAGTATAAAGAGAAAACCACATGCCTGGAAGACATTTGCTTATTCTATAAAACTTGTGAGTAATTTTGACCATGAATTAAAGTTCAGTGGGTTTTAGGAGTGGTAACTTGAAACAGATCATTTATTGACCAAACTGTTTTTCATTAAAATCAACAGTGGACACTCATTACAGTCAATGAAAACAGACTGGGATTAACCCTGAATATTCCTGGGGTTCTTTGTATTTGGATTATTAATTGGCTGAATAAAAATAAAAATATACAGGGACATAATTTGTTCTAAATATACTGAGAGTTTTGGCAGCAGTATAAACAAAACAAAATAGATTTGTTGCTAAGACAGCTGACATAATCTTGGAAAATAAGAGTTTAGGCCTTCAGTTCATGTGAGGGGCAGAGCAAGCAATCTCTTATGTCCCTACCTGCAAAACCAGGGATAATAATGTTCGTATCCTCCTGTTTTCTGTCTCTCTTGTCTATCTAGACTGTAAAGTTCCAAGATAAGACCTCTTTCTTCTGGTTGGTAGAATGAAACAGATAAAGGTTATACTGTTAGAGTAAATATCTTTTAAATGCTTTAAGTTGAAGATGCATTTAGAAAGTTCAGCTGTACTAAATCAAACGTAGATTTCTAAAATTGTTCTGGACACCTTCTGAGAGCAGCTTTACCTCAGAATTAGTAATATCTACTCTTGTTCTTTGTGTGCCAGGTTTGTAATCTCTACACACAGGATCCCTAGGATCCCATGTCTTATTTATAGCCCCTGGAGAAGATCAAATAGCATTAAAATGTTAGAACAATTTTTGAAAACTCAATTTCCACACTGTCAAATCTCATAACCTACCCAACCCCCCCATCAAATACTTTCTAAATCTTTCTTGTTAGAGGAGCCAAAATTTATTGATAGCTCAATGACTTTGACTTGGGCAAACTTAAATTAAGGTAGTGGGATGTTAAAAGAAAGTGTCATATCCCAACCCCTAAAAAGGGGCACAAACTGAACTTTTAATCACACAGTCTTTAAAAGTAAAGTAAGTTCTCCAGCTGGGCTGGGGCCAGACACTGATGCCAAAGGGACGAAGTGAAATGTTCAGATTGTGTGAAATTCAACAGGGGCAGTCACAGATCCGAAATTTTCTTTTAGTATAAATGTAAAGGAAAGCAGAGAAAAACAAACCACATAGAGCCAAAAACTTCACTGTACCTCACAGCAAGATATCCTGACTTGGCAGGATATAAAAAATACAAGTAATATTCATTCTGTGCACTGCCTTAACATAATCCATGTTATGGTTAGCTTTATCTTGCTAGGGTTGCTACTAAGAGAATGCATTAAAGCCTGATGGCATTTCCATGTAACTTCATGCACGCTCGGCTTGAACAACATGGTAGTTAAGTTATTCTTCTTTAATGCTATTTGTGGTGTTTTGGGGCAAAAGAAAATTCTTTTGAACTCCTCAGCTAAACCCAAAAAGACGGGAGTACTGTTAGAGGCTTTTGCTACATTAAGGACAGCAGATGTCCCTGCTCGAGGAGGTCACTGCCTGAT
Organism: Oxylabes madagascariensis; assembly: GCA_013400675.1. Taxonomy (NCBI): domain Eukaryota; kingdom Metazoa; phylum Chordata; class Aves; order Passeriformes; family Timaliidae; genus Oxylabes; species Oxylabes madagascariensis. The sequence continues at coordinate 97,466 of VYZR01055903.1, read as the reverse complement.
TCATTCCCGAGTTCCATTACAAATCAGTTATATGAAGAATGAGGTATTGAAAGCAGATTTTAGATCTAATTGAGCATAAAAGGTTTGCCAATTTCCAAGACTGAGCTGAATCATATGAAATTCAACACCCACTAAATATTATTTCTCTCAACAGGCTGCAGGAAAGAGTTTTAATGATTTTACTTCTTAGACTGAGCCAGCAGATACCCAGAAAAGATCAGTATAATTGCTATTCCTAATTTAACATATTTTAAATTATTTCAAGTATTAAAATGCCTTTCACGTTGACAACCAGAGGATACAGGCCAGAGGGAAGTTGAAAAACAAGATCCCCTTTGTTAACACAAGTCCTGATTCTCTGCTATTTTGCTCCTGGTTCTGGGATACCAAAGGGTGGAAAGCTCTGGCCAGCACCACTGAGGCCAGTAACTAAATACTGGTCACCTAAAGACAAGAATCTGGAGATTTTCAGGTTTATCTCTGTTAACTAATGGTTGGCAGGAGGGATGCTGGTAAGAATTGTGCAAGTTTCTGTCCAGGGCTATTAAGGCTTTAGAAATGCCCAGTTACTGGGAGCCAGCTCTGTGGTTTGCTGAGGGCTGCCCCAGGCAGCACAGGATGCATCAAGTCCTTGTCCATAATCTTTTCTGGGAGCCTGGAGCCAAACAGGCTGAATTCCCTTGGAATATGACTTAAGTCCACCAGGAAATCGTGCTAGTCATACTGTTTGTATGAGGGCAGGTTTTAATTAACTGGCCAGTCTAAGATTCAAAATGTTCTGATTTTTTGAGTCACTTCTGCTTGTAACTTAATGCATCAGCTTGATAACATTAATACTTAATAAGCAATATGCTTATCATACTGGGCAGAGTGAAAATGGGCAGCATTCTGAATTTCTGCTGCCTATTGTACATGGGAAATATATGAGAACTCATCTTTTTGCTTATGGCTCTAGAATTGTATACTCTGCTCGGCACTCAGTATTTCACTTAGCAAAGGACAGCACTTTATAACTATTAAATGCACTGCCTTAGGGATGTGGTAACCCATTGACTTGACAAGTCTTTTAAAAAATGCTATAGTCAAACAGCAAGGCAGGATACAGAGGATTTATCTGATAAGCTGAAAAGTCCCTAATGACCCCAAAGACTTCAGGCAACACTAAGTATAAAAGTCATTTTGATGAACCTGCAAATCACATATAAATCAGGAGAGAATTTTTGTGTCCAAATATTTTTAAAGGCATATATTTCCACTGTGTCTTCTTTTTCACCCTCTACAATTCCCTTGACATGAAAATATAAGAAATCATTGTGTTAACTGATCTGAATTAAACATTTCTTCCACTTTGGCTCCCTACCTCCTTTTTTATGGCTACAATGGGAAAATGGCAGCCTTCACTCATTTTCCTTTTTGATGCCTTTCAACGGGACATGTTTTTCCGGGTTAATTTAAATTTATAAAGGGGTAGACAAAAATGATGCTTTCCCACATGACCATGTGGATGCTGTGCTAGTCCTGAGGATAATTTTAGCTATATGGTACATGCAGAATTGACAGGAATAAGCGACACGCTCTGTTCAGGGTGCCAGTGCCTGCCAGTCTGCTATTCCAACAATATTCTGTAATTAATGTTGAGTGAGCAATAAAGAAAGACCCAAGAGAAAGGCAAATCTGCTTGTTTTCTTTTCATTATGGATGACTATGCAAGAGGAAAGCAGGAATATTCTGACAGTGCAGCTAAGATCTGGAAACTGTACATCTGTTTTGATCATTTGGATCCCAGCATTCATAAAGATGAGCAGTTTATTATGCTCAGTGCCATTTGTCAATACATCTTTCCCTGTTTGTCCCTGCTGAGATTATGGCTGCTACAAACTTAACAGCTGGCACCGGCGCTGACAGCCCAGGGCCAATTTATGGAACTCAGCTGGTAAAACACTGACCACTTGTGACACAAAAGAATGTCCCTGTCCCAGCCGTGCAGCTCTCTGCCCTTCTGGTGCCTCCTCTGCTCCTTTTGGCCAGGCTGCTGCAGGGGATGGCTCCTGCCAGCGCTCCCAGCCCTCCCACCAGCCTGCAGGCTCTTTGCCACTCACACCCCCCGGTTCTCCTTCTGGCAGATGGGCTGCTGCAGCTCAGCTGAGTTTTGTGCCCTGGCTGCACCATCCTGACACCCAAACTGCCCACTTGGAATGTGCTCAGTTGGATTGCACTGGGGGCAAACCTCCTCCTCCTCCCCGCCTGAAGAACTGCATTAAAGTTACGGGCTTTTCCCGCTAAAGGAGCTTGATTTACAGTTGAAAAAGGACTATTGTGCCTCAGAATGTCTTTTTCTGTCAGCTGAGCAAACCTAAAACTATTGACAGGCTCCCTCCTTTTTCCCCGCAGTGTCCCTATGAGTGGAACTTCACTGAGACTTCGTGTTAGGGGTGAAAAGATCATCTGTGTTACGACTGGCACCGCTGTGAGGGTCATGCAACTCATGTGTGGCCAAGAGGACAGCTTGCTATGGAGAGCTCTACAGAGCTGTGTGCTGGTGGGATTTCATGGTGGCATACAGCAGACAGAGCCCCAGTTGTGCCTGTCCTGGTCCTTCTACCCTTCCTATGTAGAAATTGTACCAGGCAGTCACCTGCTATGCTCCACCTTCTGTGTTCTTGTTTTGTACATCAGCATCTTGTGCTTTCAGATCCCCACACATCCTCTGCTGGCACACAGGATACACCACATGCCCCTGACTGGCACAATTTGTATTTTCTGTCCCCTGCGTTCCAGCTGGAGCTGTGCATATTAACAAACCAAATCCCAGCATTAGACAAAGTCTGCAGGTTGGATTTTTGTGGTTTAAAGTCTGCAGCTTGGATTTTTGTGGTTTAAAGTCTGCAGCTTTCTTATTAGGTGAAATCTTGGGCCAAGTGAAGTAAACCAGAACAGTTTCAATTAAAAACTAGGAAACACTTGTGGGCCCCATGCCTGGCAGGGCGCTATTTCATCTCTCTTTGGGATGGAATGTTTCCTGTTCTTACTACTGCCAATGTTTCCTGTTCTTATCACTGCCAAGGCAAAAAAAACCAGGACAAAATTAAGTACGCATGAATTGACAAGTCAAGCTCTCAGGCCTTTTCTGCCAGTGCCTTCTCCTTGGTGCACCTCTGAGTAAACAGGGCTCAAAGGGACATGACTCCTCTCATCATAGAAATGTTTTATATTTGCACTTCATCTCAGTAGATAAAACTTTCTGTAAGGCAATAGAAAATGGCATTGTTTTGTGTAGCATGTTTCTCTTCTCTTTCTCTTCCCCTTCTGGGGAAGGAAAGTGCTCTCACCAGGCTGGTGGGACCTGAGCCGGTTTGCTCCTAGAGGATCCCAGCTCTATGAAGAATTTTCAGTGGAATTGTGCCTGTGACAGCTTTGGAGCTTTAGGGAAGGTTTCACAAGCTCAACTGTTCAATAAATAATCTGTTGAAGCCACAACAGTGTTCAGAAAGGCTTTAAAAGTTGGCAACTTCTATGTAGTGCAGCCACTCTGAATAGATTTCAGAAGGTGAAGGTCTTGCTCGGGCAGATAAAGTGTCATTTTACTGAAAAACGGTGTAAATTATAGAGATGAGATACAAATTTCCCTAAAACACTCATTTTTAATGTGGTTAAGTCTATCAAATGCTTCAAAGTGGGAATGTGCAAGCAAGGCCTTCTGTGCAAGAGAGCACAGCTTGGATCTACAAGGGATATTTCACAGAACTGCACTGCAGGCAGCCCGTGGGCTCTGTGTTCATATGGAATGTTTCTGTTCTGTGACACCTAAACCCTGTCTCACCAAGAAGGATTTACTTTGCCCCAATGAGGTGCATTACAAACAAGATCTCACTGCCCTCACAGAAGAAAATCAAGAAGTGAAGTTAGGCTAATTTGTCCCACTAATAGTTTGAATTTTCCTTTTAAGTCTCTACAGAAAATAAAAGAATAAAACATAGCAATATCAGACTAATAATCATCAATCCAGACTCAAAGTTTCAAACCATGTCCAACAAGCATCTATAACTCACAGTTTGTCTCCTACCAAAAACACCTAAAGCTTATTTTACACAGATGCTATTCCTGTGTCTTAAAATCGATGAAACTTGTGTAAAGTTAAGCCTGTTGGAACCTTAAAATAGACTTCCAAAACTGAGCAATTGAATCACAGAGTAAATGTGTATGCAAATCTCAGGCAAAATATGACAGCCCTGCTTTCTAGGCTTCACAGAAAGATCAGTCCATCAGTGATAATTAGCTGAGGTTAATTCCACTAGCACTTGGATTGTAAGAGAAAGCAAATCACTAATTGAAAGATGAAACTGGATATAGGCATCAGCAGTGCAGACTTTCTGAATGCCTGCTGAAGAAGAGAATAAAGTAATGTGTTAATCTATATGAAAACAAAAGACACCTTCATTAGTGTTCATTTCAGGAGTCACTGCGGGACACTGCTGTTGCATATGAATGACTGAATAAAGCTGCTCATACAGCAGGACCAGATTCTGGCCCTGTAAACTAATTCTAATCTCAAGCCCAACAGCCTAGAAGTTGGCTATTTTACACCTTTCATTATTTATTACCATACAAGTGATAAAAAGTAAATGTCTGACATTTTTTATTCCAATATTTTATAAACTGCTAAAAAAAAAAAATAAAAAATTCAGAGTTCCCCTCACCATGGCTGCTCATCTGCTGCCTTCATTTGGCTTAAGAAGTGCCAGCAGAAGCTTTGGCAATGCAAATTTTTAGTGGCATGCAGCTGCACCACAGGTAGCTACAGAAACAAACAGGTAGAGCTCTTTTCACAGCAGCATTTCTGAAATTATTGAGATAAAAATATAGCAACAGAAGGATTCAGATCCAGAATCCAAACAGCCCGTTCCCTCGTTAGGGCTGTTATCCACATGAGCAGTCCTGCACGCAGCCAGGCGAGCGCCCCAGTGTCCAGGATGTCCAGCTGCCCTTGGATCTCCAGCTGGAATTGGTGTGCATGGGGCAAAGGGCCACCAAACAGAGCCCCCACCACTCCCCAGTGCTAAACAATCCCCTCTGCTCCTGCCTCCCCCAGCAAACACTCGGCAGAGCTGTACGTGTGCACTGTACACGCAATTCTGCTGTTGGGACGAGAGAACAAACCCTTGGTGACAGATGGGAGTCGTGCTGCTTAATGCAATACTGGGAGACACTTAGTTACATACACTTAGGATACAGTGACAGAAACAGCATACGGACCTGCACAGAACAGGAGAGGCATTCAGCTTGAAACCTGAAGCGTTTCCTCTGAAATGGTCTTGTTCTACCAGAGACATTTATTAAAGGCAGGAACATTGTCCACACTGAGCTCTAGAAAAGGAGTTGGTAGTTTAGGGGGGGGAAAAAAAGGGAATTGTGACACATACTTCCTAGGCAGAAGTGTACAGGCAGCCTTCAGATTTCTCATGCTGCTCTACACTCCTGATACAACTCCTGAGCTATTTTTTAAATGTATGTACATCTTAAGGTCTAAGATCTAACATGAATAATAACTGAAATGATACATAATTAAACATTTTGCACATCAATGTGTGATATTGATGGTTTAAATATTTCATGACTAATATGTTCAGTTAGGTTTAAGCCAAGCTACTGAGTTATTTCTCCCTCACCTCCACTGCCCTACATCAGAGAGTGTTGATATAGCTTTCACCACGAGTTGAAAAGATTTCAAATCTACTTCCTGGAAAGGTAGTTAAATAATTACTGTCATGCTAAAAGAAGAAACCCTCGGACCATGGAGGATAAGGGAAAGGCATCTTTTTCTATGAACATATAATCCTCAGCATCTCTCGGGTGCTCAGTTTTCAGCAGTAGGAATGCTGGTGATAGAGCTGTTCATTTTCAGGACTAGTAGCCCAAGGTACCAGCCCTCAGAGCCCCCGGACCCATATCCTGCATGTCATAAAACATGGTGCCTTCTGAAATGCCAGCATCTATTTGAAGCCATTTACTGCACTCGGGTTAGTCGTGTCAGGATCAAGGCCTCCAGCCTGAATAAATCAGCGCTTCAGCGTGTTCCCTCTCTATTGCTCTGCTGGCTGGGGCTGAGTTACTAGAGAGAGAATTGCTCCTTAGGCTCAGTGAGCGAGATCTTTATTTTTAGTGTTGAGGACGAGAGGATCTGTCCTTGCTGATGACTCATGTCTGAAGGTTGTTACATTTGCAGCCTGTCAGAGGATGTGCTACACATGAAGAGTAGGGGAAAAAAGTCCAGTGGCAGCAAAACTCCTCTTCAGGTTGCCTGACATTTTTAGTCCTATTCAATGGAACTTTTCCCAGCATTTCCTTCTAGCTTTTTTCCCCTCTCATGTTGCATTTTCCACTATCTTTAAACTTGCGGTGCACTTTGAGGCGTCACTCTGAAATGCCTTTTGAAGTATCATGTTTATTATACATCACTGTACCCAAAGCACTTTTCTTTAGTTCACAGATGGAGGCATTTCCCCCCTTTTTTTTGCCTTTTCCCAGTTTTCTCCTATAAAAGTGCCAGCCCTAAAAGCGTACACAAGAGCTTCTCACACTGTCCTATAAAGTACAGCAGGATGTACAATATTGACACAAGTTACTCCTGTTCCAGGCCAAACCCCTGCATTCCTTGCATCTCCACAACCCTTTTCAGAACCTCAGCGTAGGGCAGACTGTTGGGGGGTAAAAGTTATACCCTCAGAGAGCTGAGAAAGCTACAAAACCCATGAAGAACACTAACATCACAGTTCTGCTAAAGCTTGTATTCAAGACTTTATATTCAAAAGTCCCAGGGGTTTTGCAGGCATCTGAAGGAGGGAGGTGCCTAATTCCTTTGGGCAATGGAATGGAGGAACTTAGTCCCCACGTCAATACTTTTGTGTCACCTGAAACACCCACAGGTGCAGTCCAATAAACAAGGAAAACCACATCAGACAGCCATTCTTAGCACTAGTTAGGGAGATATATATATTCCAAAGGGATTAACAGGTCTGTGATCTGCTGCCAGAGCTGGTATCATACACAGTGCATACTGTGCTGAGTGTGCTGTCCATGGGTGACCATAAATATCTGTTATAATAAGGGAGATACAGTCAGTTATACAGCTGGGATAGCAACAGAAGGGCACATTCACTGAAAAAAAATCAATTTTAATTAGGAAGACAATTATATTTTCTCCCAAAGGTTGCCAGGGTCTCAAGATTTATCTTTAAGGTGATGGAGAAGTAATCTTTTGCCATTCTATATCTCCTGGGTAGCACTGAACTGTGGAACTATTTTAGGTCCAGGGAAAGACCACGAGGTCCCTCAAGGTCTTATAAGGAAAGGCAATAAAATTCACTGGCACATCATTAGCCTGTCCCTGCAACAGCAGCTTATGATTACATCCTTTGATTTCTCCTGGCAAAGGTTTGTTCTGCTTATTCCCAAACTCTGTAGCAGTGGCTGGGCCCACATTGCTGCCTTCATTGCTCTGGAGAGCTGAGCTTTGTGCAGGTAGGTGGCTCTAGGTTAGCCACCATCTCCCCCAAAATAGGGACAAACTACACAAACTCTCAGAAGGAGACAGCTGCCCGGCCACTGGGAGCTTCCTTGGGACTTTTATTAAGGAAATTCGTTCTAGTAGACGAGAAAAGAAGTTATCCAGATATTTCTGAAGAAGCAGGAGCCAATTACTGCCAAGCTTTTCCGGTGTAATGAGGAAAAGCCAGCAGTTGAAATGCACAGGAGGTACTTGATCAGTGTTTCTAGATGTCAATGCTTGCCTTTTCTCTACTGCCACTTCCTTGCTTTCTCTGCTCTAAGTTTCCTCTCTGCTCCTCCATGATCCCTCACTTTGCTTCCTGGACAAAATATCAACAGCCACTACAGCCTTGAGCCTCTTCACATCCTTCCCTCAACGCTCACCTCCACCAGGATAACCCCTGGAATTGCTCTGTCAGATTAACGATACCTCATTAATTAGCAAATAGCAGGCAGTCTCAACTTCCCTTCTCCTTCTTGACTCCTTGCAAGTAAAATACTCTGTGTGTAACTACCAAAGCTGGACCCATGGGCTCAGGATCACCTGGTACAGACTCATCCCTGACCCCTTCCCAGCTAAGGTTTTGCTCTGTGGCATTGCCAGGCCAGATCTTTCTTCATTTTTTGTGTGTACACATTACTCCACAGCCATGGTGCAAGGTACTTTTTGCATTATTATCCCTGAATTTCAGGCAAACTACTGAAAAATCGTTGTTGGATAGAGACTCTTCAATCTACTTTGTTGAGCACCACCATTTGCAAAAAAAACCAAACCAAACAAAAACCACAAAAACAAACAAAAAAACCCCACACTGGATCCTCCCAAGCACTACTGGAAAAAGATCTGTCAAACTCCTGCCAATGTTCACATCTTCCTCTTCTCTCTACAATGGATTTCTATTACAGACTTCAAACATGCTGTGCTCTGAAAACAGCCCCATTGATGCCAAGATGTCTTCAGCACATAAAACAAGTGCAGGGTACAGAAGAGAGAGGTACAGCATGGCTCTGAAGTTTTGCATATTCTTGCAGCAGTGTTCTATTTTTTGGGATGCTGGAATTGCCAGTGAGTGGCCCAAAGCCGCAGGACCTTCCAGGGTGAACAATCTGTAATTTCTACTTGTCTTATTTTCTCTCTGAAATATATCCCATTATATATTGCCATGGTGATACTGCTGTGGTTTTGTTTCACATCCTAGTCAAATCAAAGAGGAATGCTCCAGAAGCAATAAAATATTCCCGTGGCTTTTTAACACCACAGCAATTTTAAGCTGTGCAATGCATACCCTGCTATTCACTCATCTCCCCAAACAGTGAAAACCTTCTTGTCCGGGCATCACAAATTTGATCCTGAATGTGCAAGCTATTAGCAGTTCAGGAGGGCTGAAAACTCCTTCTGACACTGACACAGCAGCAGTGGCTCAGCACCCAGAATGTGTGATTTGTGTTTATCAAAGCCAAAGGTCCAGCCCTGAACAGCATCACTGTGAACAGCACCTTGGAGTGGTTTCAAGCCTGACAGTCTTCTGTAAGTGTGGTGCAGCCATTGGAATAATTACAGAATGTTCCTATATTGATAAAACGTATGCAAGGAATTAATCTCTGAATTTTAATACATAACAAAATAAAGCTCAGGACCAAGATTAAAAATGCAGGAATTTTGTTTCTCTCCATCTTGGTGATCTTGGAGTGTCCAAAGTGGTGTGAAAGCCATGGAAGTTAATCCATGGAAGTAACTCAGACTTCAAAGGGACATTTAAAGATCAATTTCAGTTGTAAATAAGAAACTTGCTTATTGTTTTCTGTAGAACACTAGCACAAGCCTTTTTAAAATAGAGTTTTATCACCATAAATTCTGGAAAGCTTTCTGATTAAATGCAATTGCATTCAGGGATGTTTTTATTATGCGATTTCAACAAACAAACTTGAGAGTAAAACTCAATTTAATTTCAGGAAGCAATGAGACAGGGTAAATTTAATAGGAACATATTGTTCCAGGCATGCTCTATGTCAGCCTGCAGACCTTGAGCAAAGCCAGCCATCTGAG
>VYZR01055903.1:56696-69505 GCA_013400675.1 Oxylabes madagascariensis | reverse complement strand
TTTTGTTTCTCAACAAAAATTCTCCAAGAAGGACATCACATCCAGAGATGTGTATAATGTAGGAAGTGCTCATCATTTAACATTCTTATTTATGGGACAAGATATGGATTTTTGTGGAAAAATCTTCAACTGTTTTTGTAAGGTGATGCATCATCTTTTTAAAGATGTGCTTGACTAAAGGGCAGGTTGTTTACCAACTACANCCCGGGGCTGTCCCCGAGCAGCCGGGGCAGTGTCACCCTCTGCAGTGGCTCTCAGCAAATTGACTTGAGGTCTCTCCGGGATGCTGCGGTCGGGCCGCACCTCGCCCCGGTGCAGGCGGCGAGGCCAGAGGAAGGCTGTGCCTTTAAGGGGCTCTGGAGTCCCTCCCCGGCTGGCATTTGCCTGATGGCTCCGGACAGCTGCTCTTTCTCGCCTGCTTTCTATCAGTTTGACCTCTAATGCTGGAACTGTCACTGAGGGGCTTAAAGTTTGTTTTTCAACCCATTCCGGAAACTCACAATCACAGGCATTTCATCTGGTTTCAGATCATCACATTGGGAAATCTTAGGGAAAAAAGGAAAAATTAAAGAAAGGAAAAGTGATTGCTAAGGGAGCTCTACAGTGCCCCATGAGGACCAGTGTGACACCACACTGCCACTGAATACACAGGACACCCAACACCTGGACTGTACCCCACGCTGGCACTTGATTTCTGACCATCTCTGAGAATACAAAACCCGTGCTGGAGCAGCATTCTGAGCTCCCATCAGAAGCACACTGGTAGTGCAGGATTTCCTCTCTCCAGCCCAGCACAGGATGCACTCCAGGAGCCATGGAAAGGGGGACCAGTAACTTCTTCATAATCACACACCAAGTTCCTGACTACAGACACGAGCTGCACCAGTCTGACACTTTCCTATGTCTCACCAGAGACGAACTGTAATTAAGTCTAATTATTCTTCACCATAATTGTTTGAAGAATCTTCAGGCCCTTCTCCTTTCTACAGCCTGGCAGCTCTAATGAAGGCTTTAGTGCACCGTAACTCTGTAACCAGAATTAATATGTGCTTGCAATAATTGCTTAATAAAGGTTTCACTATAGAGTAACCTAAATGAGGGCCAGAATTTTTCCCATTTCATTTTCATAACCTACAGGACTACACCCAAAACTGGCTCCAAGAACTAACTTGCATAGTCTGCAATATATCCAGGCTGCCTCCCTGCCAAGAATGGCAAAGCACAGGGAAAAGGCCTCTGCAATCCTTCTTTGCAATGGAATTAAAAAATGCAGTCTGAAAAGTCGCCAGGACTCTTGGGCCCAAGATTTCTATCCATCAAATCAAGACAGAGTCGGCACCAAGTGTCCCCTTAGTCTCTTACAGAAGAAAATTGCGTGGTCAGATAAGCATGTCCTTAACATCAAAGATTCATTGCTCATAAAATTATCATCAGAACCGTCTCTCACGTGAGACAATCCATTCTGCACAGCAATAGCTACACCTTTGATTTCCTCCAATTATGGGTACGGGCTGGTTTGGGAGGGTTTCACATCCAATATCACAGAGAGACCACAGCACCAGGCTTTCTCAGCATATACTGCCTGCATAGAGGATATTCTTTTTTCATTTTAATGCTAGTCCCTAAACCATTTTTGTATCATACTGTCATTGTCAAAAGATTAACCTTAAGCTGAAACAAGGACTATTTATTTTTCATCGGACTCTTGAAATTCTCCAAATATTCGTCTAGATTTAGAGATGAAGATAGAAAATCCTTACGTTTTTCATGTTCTGCTATTCAGTCTTTGCTTGTTCATAGTCTGGGCACATACTGTTTTAGACTTTAGTGAAAAAGAAAGTTCCACCACTGCCCACAATAAACCAGAAGGCACTTATTCCCTGCTCATTCCTATAAGAAGTGAAGCTGAAGAAACACTTTCTCTGTTCTTTATTTGTTTTTCAGGGTCAGAAATTCAAGGCACATTGCACAGGCTTCTTATACCATGGCTAGAGGTCAAATCTCGTAATACATGACTTGTCAGTATCTTTTAGCACAATTGATAGGAGTGTGCTGCTGACTCTTGCATTCCAGACTGAGGAGAAAATGTTCAGAGCAACTGAGGTTATATGATAGATTTTGTAAAATATCACCAAGTCTCAGCAAGAAAGATGGTGTTGGAGGCTAAGGAAAAGGGCTGCACATCAACCTTACAAAATGCCAGAGTTTTGATTGATGTTCAAAACTGGTCATTAACAGTAGTGGCTCCTGCCAGCCACAGAAATCTCTACCTACTTTAGGAGGAACTCATAGACACAACAGAAGCACTGACAGGCAGATGCCCCATCCCAACTCAAAAAAACAAAAAAAACCTACCAACCAACCAACCAACAAAACCCCAAACAAACAAACAAAAAAAAACCAAACCAAACCAACAACAACAACATAAAACAACCAACCAAAAAAAAAAACAAAAAAAACCAACCAAAAAACAAACACCCAAAAAAAAAACCCCACTCCAAAACAAAACAAGAAAAAACATTAGAACATTAGTCCTTTATTATAGTTTGTAAACATGTAGAAAATATAAAGGTGAAATTCTGGCCATCTTGGAGTAAACGGAGAAATTCTGTCTGCTTCTGGAGACACACAACTGTACAAAATGCTATTTATGAGGGGGCAGAAAGAGCCCAGAATGAGTCTAAATTTTCATAAGTAAAAGGAGCTGACATGTTCTCTGTTAGCATGGAGAATTGGCTTTCAGTACCTTGCAATTGATCTACTCTCTGTTAGCGTCATGTCCAGAAGTGTTTCCAGCAGACCTTGTGAAAGGGAGGGTAAATGCAATCAGCAGATGTGGCTGCAGCCGGAAACAAGGACTGGGGAGGGACCCCCAGATTTAGTGCTAGGAAAAATTATAGCCATTGTTCTTGTTTTGAACTCAGCTTCAATTAGCTAATGATAATAAAATCTTTTTAGGATTCTGAAAGCTTACTAAGGACATATGAATACCCAAAAGCAGGTGTTCTTCCATTACCTGCTCCATCTATTTCCCTAGCAATCAGTGATGTAAATAAATCTCACACACACATACACTTCAATAAAATTCTCTCCTCACCTGCTCTTTTTCCAGTTCTGTTCGGGTTAGAGTACTAGGGAGGATGGTAAATAATTATCAGGGAATGGTGAAGCTACATACACACATTTTTTTCTACACAAAAAACCCCAAAAAGGTTAAAATTATGAGCAAAATATTAAGTAATTACACATGGTTATGGAGGATCTGGCTCTTCCCCTTACCCTGCTGAAATCCTGGATTACCTTCACTTGCATCAGGACAGTACAATATTGATTAACAGGAAAGGAGAGAAGATCAGTCAGCAGGGAACATTCTTCAGTGTACCCTGCTTAGTTTCAAAACAAATAATCTTTTGGGTAGAAGACAAAGTCTACTAAGATATTTCATTACAGATTGGTATCAGCATTTCCTTTGTCCACATACCTACAAATTCCAGAAGAGAAGGCTAATTTTCATTTCTGCAACTTTACTGTAATTCCCACTTAACACAACTTTTCAAGAAATTACTTGTTCAGTCTTCCATTACTCTTCAAGGACTGTAAATTTTCTTCTAGATTGTATTATCAAATATTATCAGAGTGGTATCACTTCCTGTCAGCATGAGCAGATGAATATAAGATGATTTTACTTGATATAGTAACATTTTATATTTAATAAACTTTAAAAAAAATACCAAGACCACTTTTCCATTATATATACAGTAGAAAAAGATTATAAATAAAAATATCTTTAAAAGTTCCTACATTTATATTTGAAAAGGAAAGATGTAGGGAACCTTTCCTAATTTCAAAAAAAAAGTTATATTACAACTTTTTTTACCACATGACTCCAATGCAGTTTTCAACAAGTCAAATGTGAAATGAGAGCAATGGAAAACAGGGTGAAATCCTACAGCCAACTCAGATCCCTGTCAAGCAGTCAACAAGCTCACACTACATGGCAGAAACTGCTAAAACACCAAACTTCGGAAAATATCAAGGTCCAAAAAGCATCTGTTGTGCCACCTGATTATGGTGTGCATCTACTAGCACCACTTTTACCAAAATTATGGGTACAACGCTTGCGAAGATCAATCCTTGGGTGGTTCTTTAAGCTACGAAAAAAATTATATCTCATATTAACTGCTTTATTATAGCCTTCCAACACAAGAAACTTACATATTTCAGAGCCAAGTTCTTGTGCTTAGACAATTAGAAGGAAACACATATAATGCCTTTTTGTAAGAACACAATTAAAGAGCAATCACACTTTTGTCGTGGCTGACAATTAGCAGCCCTCCTCCCCCAGAGACATAATAGAGCTATGTCATTATCATTACCAAAACCTTAAGCCCACTGAGGGAGTATTAGATCTATGCAGAAAAACAGGTTGGGAGAAATCCTGGCTCCACAGAAAACAATGGCAAAACTCCCATTTTCCCAGCTCTAATTAGCTATGGTTAAATTACAGTGAACATATAGTGAACTCGGCTAGAGCTGATGAAAGAAGACAAGCAGATCTTAATAGTCAATGATCCCTCCTGAGTAGTGACTCCAAAGAAAGAAGTTCAGAGCACTTTTTTTGAGGCAGCAATCCTAAATCTTCTCTTGTCTCCTCCTGGAAGTCTGCTGGCTTCAATCCCCTGATAAAAATGACAGAACCAAGGTAATGAGAGGGAAGCAGTTTCACAATCAGGGAGCGCACCAACACGTGCTCATGGCACTTTTCTCGTGTGCATTTTTAACCCTCTAGTATCATGTATCTTGTATTGCCCCCTCCTTCACAAACCAGGCACTCCAAAAGCAGAGCAGCCCTCTCTGCCCTATCCTTCTGACTGATAAAGGAATGTCATCAGGCTGGGTTAAAGGACAGTCCAGCTCGCTCTAGATTTCGCCTTTCCTGTTGCCTGATATTGCATGAAAAGCATTAGTCCACCGTTGGTGCACAGAAAGAGAGTGGGACTATGTATCAGCATCATAAATACCTTGATAATGCTGGTAACTTAATACTTTCAATATGCACTCTCCCAGCAGAAAAACCAGGAAGTAAAATCAGAATATCAACATATCATTGTGCTGCCCACCTCCAGAAGAGGAAAAGGCAAAGTTGTTAAGATATGCAGAGGAAATAAACAATATTCACCTGAACAAGCATTGTCATGAGACCACCAACCAGAGCATACGGAAGAAGCAGAATGGAAACCAGCACTGGTTATCACGATAACAAGGAAGACCACAGCAAGAGAGGTGAGAGTTCTGACAACTTTCCTGCGTGACACAACTCTCAATTCTTCAGTTTTAAAAGGTTTTATTGAGTTTCCATTTTTATAGCTAATTTTCCACAGCCTCGAAACACCAGATTTGAGATTGTAACAGATTTCTGCTCCTCATAGCCCACAAGAAAAAGATGTGTTCATCCATCGTTTTTTTGATAGAGATACATGCTGGGAAGATTTGATTATTCATCTCTGTGTTTTTAAATACATCAGCTAGTTAGCATGGCCCATTGGTCTATCCAGCTGCAAGTCTAATATGTTCTGGCACAGAAAGAGGAATAGATTGGACCCAGCAGGACCTCCTGAAGAGTCTGTTATCTTCCTGTCCATCGGGGAGGGCAGTGACCTGGTCACGAGGCTCAGACTGCACATTTCTCACCATATCAAACTGGAGAAATGCCACTTTGTGGAAGCGTGTTAAACCCAGTCCTCAAATATTCTGTTCTGTGTTGTCCAAGCAGATTTGGATGGTTGCCAAAAGACGAGAGGCGCAAATTTTGGCGAGAAGCCAAAAGACAAGAGGCAATTGACCTAGCACTTTTCTGTTCTTTCCTGGGAATTGCAGAGCTACAACATGCCACAATTGCTTACAAATGTTAGGATTGTTTTCTCTACCTGTGCATTGTGTAAAGAGACTAATGTGCTTTGACCTGCAATTTGCAAAGGGGTTACAACTACCATGGGAGAAGCAAAGCGTGGTGCATAGGTTCAGAAGTGTTCAGGTGGAAGAAATGGAAACAGCTGAGTTATATTGCTCTCTGCAAGGGATGTGGTGCTCCTAAATCTTTACTTGTACATAGACCCAACCAAGGCTAGCAGTATAAAAAAATCTTGGACTGATTAATGCACAGCTTCACAAAAAAAACCCTCAGAGCACCTGGCCTCTGCTTCCACATGGGGCTGTGTTTGCGTGGCACCTGAAGGCCTTGGAGCATTCTCTGAGCGAGTTCTTTCTCTGATCTGTGACACAAATGGACTCGGGAAAAAGGGTGCCCAAACCCCCTTCTCTGAAAACAGAAATTTGGGTGGGTTGGACCACCCAGAAGTGGGAACACAGGCAGCTCAAGCCGTTGGTAAAAGGTGCACGGCAGGGCAGAGAACACCGAACCAGTGTAAGCAGCCCTGTAGGTGCACACACAAAATGCTGGCCCCAGCTATTTACCTGCAAGGACTTTTATTAATTTCTTTCTGCCCTCAGCCGTGTCAGTATGTGGGTGCAGCCTCAGTGCCACCTCTCCCAGCATTGTGCTCTGGGGTGGCTGTCAGGGAGCAGCATTTGGGATGCCCCCTTGGGCTGGCGAAGAGCTCACACACACAGAGTGCAGGGCAAGGGTGTCTCACACAGAGTTAACAGCCAGCACAAGGCTTTCTCAAACCATTTGATTTTGTTGCCCTTTTATAAAATGCAAATTAAAAAAATTATGAAACAGTAGGCAATAAAACCTGAATTTTTAATACCAAGCAATCACTGAACCTTTGCACGTGGGTATGAAGGACTAAATAATCCCATTCTTTCTCACAGCACAGACCCAGGAGAATTTCTTTCTCTATATTGCTTTTATAACAGCTATCTATCTTAGTCTGGTCTTGTTGATATATTTTAAGGCTTTTAATTTGGAGGCTGTTATTTGCTCAGATGTTATCTTCAGCATATTAAGTACAGTAAGCTTCCACCGAGTCATACATTGGGCATTTGAGCTGGGGCAGAATTTCTGACTTAAATACCCAGGTTCAACGGCAGAATAAATAAATAAAGAACACCTTCAAGGCCTCCAAGCACCTAGTAACAAAATCACTCTAACCTTACAATAATGCTCTGCTTACAGTCCTCCCAAAATGCAAGTCATTTGCTGGATCCCAAATGATATTTGGTTGATGGATTGCTGGTGATTTCTACATCAGAGCACCTTGGAGCCCTAGTGCTAAACCCCTGACAGCGTTAGCATAAAAGATTTACATTTATGTTATGAGGGCCACACAAGAATAATAATTTTAAAATACATTGCCTTGGCTGCCGGTGCACCATGGGAAATCTAGGAGCAGCAGGCAGCATTCCTGCGCTGTAATTACAAAATGGCAGCACGGGAGAGGCTTTGGAGACAAGGAACCAGAGACTGCAGCCATCTGCATGCCTTGGCGAATTGAAATTACAGTAATATATGAAGACATTACCTGAAAAGCCCAGCACCATTTAAATGATTTACTATTACGCCCCAGCAAGCTTTAATTTAAGGATAAAGTCATTCAGCAAGCTAATCTGATATAGGAAGCATTATTTCACACAGTTAAGTTAATTTACACTAGCTGATTGTTGTTGTTGCAGTTGGCATTATTATCTGCACAAACAGCCGATCGGCCCTGACAGAAGCAATATACTGTTTAATACAGCGTCTTAATTCAGCAGGCCAGCTATCTGTGATAAAGGTTTGTTTATAAGCAATAATGGGGAGGAAAGTCATTTTGAGGCTAAGCTGATAACACTGATGAGAACTATGTGGGGGTTTTTCCGGTAAGAAAACAAGCAGGAGCCATCCGCTCATTTGTCCACCTGTCTCATAACAGGAACATCCCGACAGATTTCTCTTACATGGGCTTTGCTTTCCCAGCCTAACTGCAGAGTGGATCTTTGGCAGTGTTTTCTGCATATATTTCCTTTGACAAACGGCCATCACCATCGCAGCACTATGTGATCACCATCACAGCTCCTTTTCCCCAGTGAAATGCAGGCTTCAGGAAGACCTCCACAGCTAAACTCTGCGATGTGAGCTGGCTTTAAAAGCTCCTGATACATCTCAAAAAAGGCAAAACACACATGACACATTGCATAGCTTTGGCTGGCTTACCTCCAGCAGCTAATGGTGAGAGGCACTGTGATACTCATGGCTGAGTAAGATAATCCTGTGTTATAAAAAAATCTGATGGAAAGGGATGCCAGGCAGGCAGAGACAGCCAGTGCCTGGCCAGGGATGGCTTTGTGCCTCCTTTTGAGCAGGGCTTGGATCAGGTTGGCCTGATCCCCGTAGGTATTTGCAAGCACCTTTATTGATTGAGAGCTGTAAAGTCCTTACACACATCAGCATTGTTTTCCCAATAGAAAACAAGCAACAAATAAGAAGCTGTAAGGGAATTGCTTCCTGTAGCTCTCTCTTCCCCACCTGGTGAAGCCATCTACAGAACCACAGATACCAAAAGTTGCTTGAGGGAATTCCTTCAAGTCAGCTGTCCTCCTCCACACAATATCTAAAGCTTCAGGAATGTGCTTCTTGAACTTGCCCCTCTTCCCCAAAAAACTATTACCCAATAAAAACATTTCTCTATTCATGGAGTCAGATTGAATGTAACACCAGTGAGACCAGAAAAAGAAAAAACAACCAACCTGCCCTGAATTTGCAAGCAGACTTTCTTCATCTTTCAACAGAAATATGATATAATATTCTGTAATACTGGCTCAGGAGCAGTGACAACAAAAGGATGTTTGGAGACTTCAGCATAAAATGTATCTTAAAACCAGATCATCAAAAGCAGTTAGAGAGCTCTGGACCATTTACAAGTCAAACCCCATTGAGTCAGAATCCTAAATACTTCTGAAGCCTCAAGTGCTCAGATGCTTCTGAAAAAACACCTTTTTTTCACAAAAAAAGCTTAAGCATAAGTTTACACAAGCTGCTGTAATACCACTGAATCCCAAGTCTGTGGCCAGCTTTTCTGCTGGTCTAACAGCACACTGTGAATGTTTGAGCGCAGTGGGGTCTCTGCAGTTTGCACCTCCCATGAACACGAGTACTGCTGCACCCAACCACACCTTTGGGAAGCTGTCCTGGCAGCTGAGGGGATGGCTGCTGCTTGCTTGAGCTTCTCTGGGGCACCACAAGAGCTTCCAGCTGTCAGTACAGATGTGTTCAAACCCTCCCAGCGCTCTGAGCCCAGTGTTGCAGCATCTGAGGCCATCAAACAAGGTCTGCCCAGCTGCAATCTGGAGCACACCCCCCTTTGACCTCTGCATTGCACTCACATTTAAATTTCTGCTGAGCATGTCTCACCAGCCTCTGGATCAAGTCACAAAACCCAGCTTCCCTTGGGAGCCAACAGCCCCACAGAGCTCCAGGAGGATACAACTGCACGTCTCACATGGCCTCATTCTCCTGGGGTTTTTGTTTCTGGCAGAGGAACAAGGGTTGTAGAAATGCTTTTTGATTGCCGAGTCTTAGATGCCTCATGTTTTGCAAGCTTTTATTATGGAGGAATTATATTATTTAACATCTTATGGCAGAAACTCACAGAACCTGCTCTTATTTCAGCCACTCCTCAATTAGTTCTAATCAGAAATTGGTGGAATGCAGCATGAGAGCACACAAAAATAATACATAGCAAAGAACAGCTCAAGGGATTTTTCCCCCATGTTTTATAGTAATAACATGATTTTAATTACATACTTTTTTCTATTAATTGTTTTCTTAATTTTTGTTTTCTCACACATATTTGTTTATGAAAGTATGTAAATAGTGGAAAATAATAATGAATACAAGATGTTTAAAAACATTCAGTTAGAGCTAAGTTGTTACTATGCTATAATCCTTTCTAATTGTATTTTAAAAAGCCTAAGGTAGAGCCTTAGCTGATGTAAGAAGAGGATCATAGCTAAAGATTGCTTCCCATTCCAACACAATAAAGGCAGCTGAGTCTATGAGCCATTAGAGCACCTTAACCAAGGAGTTAGATTTGACTCCTGTGTAGGTTTATGTTTGAGTGTCAGGACTCTAATACAGAAGTCTTTAAAAAAGGGATTACAATGGAAAGAAGAGGGAGAATAAAAAAATCTCCATTTTTGTGGTTTTAGTTTGAAGAGCACAAATACTTTCAGACATGCAGAAAATAAAGAGGAATAATGCAAATTAATTTGAAATTATTTGGATGAATTAGGCTTATGGTATGATAACTGAATTATGCAGTTACATATGCATAAAATAGCCCAGTGTAGGGGAATCTAAAGTAATGAGACTAAAAGCCAAAACATAATCAGATATTAAAGGATAAAAGGGAGGAAATGCACTTTCACAGATCATTTGGGGTAAATTCAGGATAAGATGATAAAACAGCTGAAATGTTGCAAAAGGAAAACAGATATTAAGAATACAAGCTGAATAAACTATTCATCATTAACTCACATACGTGTTTTCCTATTTACAATACTCCTTACAGGGAAAAAAATTCTTCCTGTTGTAGTATTAATTTAAAACAGGGACTAATTTTATAAATCACTGAAATTCTTTGACAAAAACATGGCTGCAGCCTGCCAGAGTTAGAGAGAGCTCCGGTCCAAATCACTCTTAAGTACTTTTTTCTATGACTTGACTCTCGCTACTCATTTTTACTCCACTGTGGGTGGGTAAGTTGCTCAATATTTTTACTCCTAAAATGAATGGCCTGTCAAGGATGAATTTCATCCACATGAAGGCTGAATCTAAGAAAATATTTTGGAGTTCTTGCATGTCTCATGCAATTTCTATTTAAATATTAAAATACAAATGCAGAGAGAGTACATGGAGGCACTATACACACACAGACATCTGGGAGTATTTCTAATTTCATGACTTGTTCTATGGTCAGGGAGGTACATCATTAAACTATTTTACTCCACCTAATAAAATTAGTTACATTTATTAACTGGGGGAAAAACACTAATTGATTTTGTCTCCTGGACACCCATACCTCCTAGCTATGTTTAACTGCCTGGGTAATTGTAAAAAAATGTAGTGTCCAGTTGGATAATGCATGGAATATGAAATTAATGGTTGAATTCCTCATGCTTGATCCATATTTAGTAGGAACCATCAACCCAGCCCCTTCTCCCTTCTATTCCAAACTGGAATCCCCTTTTAGAGGATGGCAATAGATGTCACAAGTAAAGGCATTGGGTGAGGTAGAAATGGCAAAGCTCCCTCAATCAGTTCAGGGATGTGTTTCTACTGAAGAAGGGAAAAGAATAGGATAAGAAAAACTTTGTTTAGTACAGTCCATCAATTTGTGACTTCATTTCCTGATGATGGCTTTATTCCTCTTGATAGAGAGAGGAATAAAAGGGAGAGGTAATGGCAGAGGTTCTACATTATTACAACAGCTAACAGTGGACTTGCATGTTTAAACAAAGCAGGATTAGATTACAAGGTTAGGACACAAAAAGACACAGTTCTCAAATTTCAGTTTCCTTGAATAATCCCTGTGTGAAAAATGGAGCAATGTCAGGCTGGGAGGTGGGGACTGCTCGTGCCTGGTTCCAGGCACCCTCCCAGGCACATTTCACTGCCCTTTTCATTGGAACCAGGGGACAAAACACCATGGCAAAAGCTCGTGGGTTGAGATAAAGCCAGGGACATTGGTTACCAGTTACCATTGTGAGCAAAATAGGCTCAGCCAGCTCAGAAATTAATCTGTTCCCAATTAAAATGGCATTAGATAGTGAGAAACAGGAACAAAAAATAATAATAAAAAAATGTTTGGTTATGGTTTAGCTTCACTTTCTCAGTCTGGACTCCTCCACCTCCTGTCCCCAGAGAAGCAGAGGGATGGACAAGGGCTGTGGTCAGTCCATCCCAGCCTCTGCTGCTGCTGCCTCCTCACCCTTCCAACCTCCATGGGGGCTCCCTGGGGGTCCCAGGGCTGGGGATCCCCCTGATTCCTCACTCCAGGTTCTGTCCTTTCTGGAACACATCTGGGACTGGCTGTTCTCCCCTCACAGAGCGCTGGGCACACCCAGGCACTGCCCTGGCACCTCACCTCAGCCCTAGGTTTAGGGTTTTTCTTCTCACTTTTGGTCAGTCTTTTTATTCTTAATGTCATTGTTTAAAAAAAAACACTTGCACGTCTTGTACCATCTCACCTTCTTCCATTTTATAGTTAAAGAACTGTTCTTAAACTACTTTTAAGGAGAAAAATCACTAAGAAGGAAACACAAAATTGTGTGTCATATTACTAGATTAAGACATTCTTAGTCATATACAAGATCTTATTAAAATGCTGTAATTTACACACATAATTTTTCTATCAATCATGCAGGACACTTAGCTGTGTTACTTGTATGAGGGAGAGAGAACAGGAAAAACCCTTACAGAAACTGCCTCATAGTCTGAGCAGAATGAACAAAAGATAGAAAAGACCTATATTCACTGCAAAAAGTAGACATGTGTTAGACTATAAGTAACTATATAAAATTTATCCCACAGGTTTGGGGATTTTTTAAAACAAAAACTAAGAGGGCATTCCTATTGAAAGTATGCAAAGAAATGTCTCCAAAGCAAGTCTCAGCAGGATAAAAATATTCCTACCATGAAAAATGATGAATTTGTTCTTAGATCAAGAATTTTAAACAATGCAGAAAAATCTACAAGATCTTATTAGTAGACATTGACCTCTTAATAAGTTATATTTGATTTTTTTTTTTTTTTTTTTTGAAGGGGCAAAGTGCTGTAAAGGGTTGGGCCAAGATCATGGCTAATGCTG